>CAEFZY010004147.1:0-22754 GCA_903066815.1 Brachyrhaphis roseni
GCTGCTGTGTTACTGCCGCATCACAGGCACTGTTTGGAAAGAAAAGCTAAGGTATATTATTAAAACTTTGAAAACTCATTATGTGTACCGTCTGTATGTAGGCACATGCGGCTTATAGACAGGTGCGGCCTATGTATGCACAAAATTGGTTTTTCCTTTGAAATGTACTGGGTGCAGATTATAATCAGGTGCGCTCTATAGTCCGGAAATTACGGTAGATTTGCGGGCCCCCCCCCCAAAAAAAAATAAAATAATAATAATTAGAGGCTGTAGTTCCTCTAATTTTGCATGTTATTAAAATTTGAGCGTGTTTATCAGATATTGGGTTGACAAGAATTTGCTATCTAATCTTTAATCATCTGTTAAGATACAAAAGCCGCCAGTGAAGCTATCAGTACAAACTGCCTTGCTTATCAAGAGTATTTACTGAGTTGTATACTTAACTTAGCTTGTGTAACTGAGAACATACATTTCAAAATGATTGAAACCTCTATCATGTAATGTCTGCTTTAAGTTTCCTTTATTGTATTTTTGGGATATAATGTGTCTTTTTAGGTGAGCTAATCTAGTTTAGCATATCAGCAAAACGGGGTTAGTGGTTTTAGAGGCCAGATACACCTTTATCCTTTTTGTATAACACTTGTGTAAAATACATCACCATTGAGGTCTTAGTTGTTAATTTAAATGTATTCAAACATAAGCTAACAGACTGTGAAAAAATATTAGTCACGAGTTAAAAAAGGGTGACCATATTTTCATTTGGGAAAACCAGGCCCGGGACAGGACGTGAAATACGGACATGTCCCGGGAAATACGGACGTTTGGTCACCCTAGTTAAAACAAACTGCTAATGTTAAGGTTTGATTTTTCTGTTTTGAGGTAAATCATCTTGCTTTGCATATACATATTTTTTAAGTTAAATGGACTTTCTGAAAGTTGGGGAAAGTCCTGAGAATGTTAAATGATACAGAAAAGTTGACCATCATTTATCCCATAACCCAGCTAGTGCTGCCTTAGCAGTAGTGAGAAAAGCCTTAGAGATTATCAATATGTTTTTTGGTAAATGACATGTCTTTTTGATCAGCAGTGGTTTTGGTACCGGAACTCTATCCTGGATGCCATTTTGTGGAACCAAAGCTCTAGAAATTGTTTCATAGTCCTTTCCAGACTGACCTGTTGCTTTTTGGGATCTCTTAGCCTACTTCATGTGGTCAAACAGTGATATGTTTTTTCTTTACATCAGGCAGTTATAGTCTGGACGTGGTTAGTAAATTTGATCATAAAATTTGTTCAATTCCATAGAAATCATGAGTTAATGTGAAGTAAAATTATAGCACTGCTCCTTTAAAAAAAAAAAGGAAAGCTGCTTTTTGTATTGGTTTCACTGTGTTTTTTTATGGAGAAACACAATGGCAAAAATAAATAAACTACAATAAAGTGTAATGTTTTAAGTATTTTATTTTTGATGTATATATTTTTTTTGAATTTTAGAAAAACAGTAACAGATTCACACAAAAAAAATTCACATTTTGAGACTTTCTTTAGCTTATGGGCTCAGCTGAAAATAGTAAATGGGGAGTAAGTTTTTAAAATACGTGGTAAGTTGCATAACGGTGTGATGAACAAGCAGAAAGTGGACTATATGTGATTTCTGCCATTTGTTTCTAAAAGAAAAGCTACTTCAAAGTATTAAGCAATTTGTTTTTCAAACCCTTTTTCTAACCCTTAGAGAAAAAAAGAAAATGGTAGCCTGTAGTAACGTGTTATCTTGAAATACATGGATGATTGATGAAAATCAGCTCTTAAATAGCAAGAAACTTGCTGCACGAAACAACGCATGCGTTAAGCTCCATGGTCAATTTCTTTGAATGTATTTTTCCTTCGATCAAAATGCAATTGATGCTTAACTTTTGGTCAAAAAATCCTAATACCGCATAAAACAGATAAGTAGCGTAAAAATATTTCAAACTTAAAACTATACAAATAACTTAGTTTTTACAAAATAAAATATTCTTTTTTACAGGCATGCTAAGTTGTTTGTGTGCTTTACTGTTTCTCTAACACAGGCCAAAGGGTTGATTCTTCTCGTGAAAATCAAAATGCCTTCAGCCATTTCAGTTCCTTCTGCTGATTTCAGTCTCAGGAAATCAGTGGACCACACAGGCTTTACACAGTTTACGGTATCCCAGGGTCAGAATGACACCAAACATCCAGATGGCTAAACGTTAGGATATATCCTCTGTGCCAGTCAGCATAATCCCAAAAGGAGGAAGAGGTCGGATTCAGACGGACGATTGGGTTCCCCTGAGCCGTAAAAAGGAGTTCTGCAATCAGAGAACTGTTCCACGTGGCCTTGGAGAACGCTTCGGATGAAAGAAAAATTGATGGTTCAAGGTCTGGCTTTGTGTTTTCCCTTGCATCTGCACAACCTTGTTCAATTTTCTTATGAAGGAATTTATTAGACGCGTCTTACGAGTTCCTTTCCAGAACAAGATAAAAAAATATCTGTTGGAAACAAAAGCTTTTCCCTAATTAGCCTCCCCCATCAGGCATTGTCTATAATTCCTTCGTATGAATGTGAGTTGTGTGAGAGACTGGCGTCCGGCAGCGGCTCAGTCTCCTCCCGGTTCTCTTGTGGGACTTCCAGGGAGATGATGGTCTGAGCAGTCAGCGTTCTCTCCCTGAACAAAAGAAAAACAAGAGTAACAAAACAGCAGTGAGTTCACGTGTCTCTTTAAATTCTTTTGGAATCCACTTAGCACCTTTTCTGAAGTAATACATTGGACGCAGTCGCAGTAATACCAGAATGCATTAGCTTTTTTTAGACGCTCGAAATTCCTGGATTGTCATTTTTCTTCAGAGCAGCTGCAGACAAAATCAACGATGCCTCTCCCTCAGCCATGTCACCATCTGCTCAGCAGTGTGACCCAAATGTTGCATGAAATGTGATCCTTTATTTAGACAGCTCATGTGACTTAACATTGTTTATTTTAAATAGGGAAGCACCCTGCGTGATATTTTCCCACTGGACTTTACAAAACTATATTAGTCATTTTACAACTGTAATGAAGGCAGCTAAACCCTTCAGGGACATCTGAGTTCTCCGTCAAGAGTTTTTTTTCTTGTATTTATGTTAATTGTATGAGATTTTTCAGATGTTCTTATTTGGAATCGTGATTAGAAATGGCCACTTCTCTTCTCATCACACCTTTATAGGCTACAAAGTCTCAGCACAGGATCCTCAGACTAAATGAGCTCCTATTGACAGCCAAACAACTATCAAATTTAGCTACTACATAAGATATTGACTCTATTTTGAATTTCTTAGTTTTTTTTCACAGACATATTCAATCACTACCCTGTGATGGACTGGTGACATGTTCAGGGTGCTATGGAAATAAGCGCCAGCACCAACAACTCTGTGCAAGGATAAGCAAATGTAAACAACGGATGGATGTTTAAATGTATTATTGGATAGAAATTAAATATATAAGATACATATGAAAGGCCACACAAGTTTTATACTGAAAGAAACTAAGTTGAGTCAATAAGTGTGCAGAAATCCCTCATCCTGAGCGTGCATGTGGCGACAGTGGAAAGGAATAACTTGTTTTTAACAGGGAAAAAATCTCCAGCAAAACCTCGCTCAGTGTGAGCAGACACACAACAACGGAGAAGAACCGGTCCAAGAGTACACTTTCTGTCTTAGAGACTTAAAAGCAGCAGTAGCCAGCAGTGGCTTTAAATGGGCAAAAATACACAAACTCAAAACTGATACGCTCTGCAGGATCACATCCAGGCACTTTGACATCCTTTATGCCCTACATTCTGGGTAGCTGCATCATGCCTCTACTACTACTACCGTCCATGAATCATCTCTTTTATCTGGTGCAAGTCAGCCACTGTTTTGATTGACTATCAGGTGCTCCTAGTACTGCCTGTAGCACACTGATGGCCCTCTCTCACCAAATCACTTACATTCCCATTGATGACCCTCAGTTTTACCAAACTGTATTCAAATGGGACCAATCCTTTTCAGTTATTTGAAAGTGAGTGTTTAGAAGAGCAATGACTGAAATACACCTATAATTTATGAAGTCTTTTAACCAACATATAAACGTCATAAACCCACAAAGATGAGTTTCTCTCTGAGTGATAACGCGCCACAAACCAATAGGAGTGATAATACATCACATACATCAGTTAAAAAATAAAAAGTAAAGAACTTGAGCCGACATTGCGGAAGCGAGGAGTGGACGTCAGCATGGTGCTTTGCACAAATATGTCAGGCAATTGCCTTTGGAAACATATCAGTTTTATTCTAGTTCAAACATCACAGCTATTGGAAAAATAAAATAAAAAACTACCCTCAGCTGAAGTCCGGTGATGTTTTCTTTCTCCTCAGACTTTATTGGAGCCCATATGTGTAAATGGCGAGAGGATGGACCACAGTGGCGATCTCTGTGTGTTTTTCCTTGACAATCCTGACCATACAGACCAACTGCTGGGCGGTGGATCACACTCTCAAGCCCAGACACCCACTAACACTTACAGAAGTCAGCCATATTGAGGCTGTCACCATGTGACATGGCGATTCAAAGGTGTGACAACTGCAGGTTGTCTTCAACCTCCCTTTAATGTCTCAATCCTTCCATGGGAAGGACAAAAATGTGTCTAAGTCCAAGCGTCAAATGTTGTGTGAAATTGGTCAAAGTTAATAAAGAATCTGGACTTGGGGAAAATTGAACCTACCAACTGAGTCCTACTTTTCCCAGTAAAACTATCGTTCATTTCAGCAAGACAAAACAAAACTACATTCCAACGGTATTCCAATATTGTTCTGCTGATGAAAAAAAAAAAGTGTGTGTGGGTCATCCTGACCGGCCTTAAGTGTTTCATCCCTTAGTGGAGAAATTCAAAAACTCAAAACATCAAAGAACGCAACACAGGAAGTTACAAACTCTTGCAGCTGAATCCGAACGTTAAGCACTGACTGTAAACGCTCCACTTTCCAGTCACAGGAACGGATTTCCTCAGATTCCAAACGATCACTTGCAAAACGGAGAATTCATGCAACGCAGTTTTTCTCGACGCAAAAATAAATGTATTTCTGAAATTACTTGACAAAATATTGAATGCCTTTTTTTTTCAGGACATACCATTTATAAAAAAAAATACATAGTTGATTGCATTTGCAATTCAGAGCAATCTACTTTTCCTCACAGAGTAACAAATAACTTTATTAGTGTTTCATATTTTGAGCCCATAAAGTAGCTTTCGGCAGAGAGGACAATGTTACATTTTCTGGTATTTATCTTCTGCCAACTACTCCTCAACTACTGGACATGTTTTTGTGCAGGAATGAAGAATCAGCAGGAGTTGATCCAGAAAGTTCTGAAAGAGATGCCCAGATGAGGTGGAGGGGTGAAATCCAAGCAAAGTGCCAAAGCAATACCTCACGATAATAATAATGAATAATAATACAACAAGGAAAATGCATAAGTTGACGAATACATTAATTATGGCTTTGGTAGCCCACCCCAGGGCCCTTCTGGGCATCCCTCTACAAATTTTCTGGAGACGCCCCTGCGTATCTCCAAAGAGACGAGAGACGTGACATACCTTCCTCTGGGTTGTGTATGGGGCCAGTTGGCTCTCACGGTCCAGCCTAGTACAGCCTTCAGGTACCGGGAGCAGCAGGGGAACCGACGATTCAGCTGCTCCAGAAGTTCCTCTTTGCGCAAGCCGTAAACAACGGGCGCCACGCACTGCGCCACGCTGAAGAACGCAAAGATAACCACGGCGGACAGCTCCTTGGTGTCGCGCTCGATGATGTTTTTATTCAACATGAGGTACAACACGAAGTTCACGAAGTTGGGCAGGATGTAAACGGCCAGCTGGGTGCCGTGCAGCGCGATGGTCCTGCAGCCGGCCCGGTTCCTCCGGTTGAGCACCCCGAGCCGCCGTCCCTCCACCAGGATCCGCACGTAGCTGTAGAGAATGAGCAGCGTGCACAGTCCGATGAACAGCACCTTCGGGAGCTCGCCCTTTTTCAGCTTATTCCGGTCGCAAGTATCGGGTTCTCCCGCCCGGGGACCCGGGTTGAGAGGCAGGCTGAGGGGGATCACCAGGGCCACCATCCAGGTGAGCAAGCCCAGCAGCCACGGCCAGTACGCCGCCGTGCAGGCGGAGGTGTAGCGCATCGGGTAGCACACGGCCACGAAGCGGTCCAGAGCCATGGCCGTGAGCGTCAGCAGGGTGTTGGAGGCGCTGCTGATCAGGACGGTGATCATGGCCCGGCAAGCGGTGCGGCTCGGCCGCGCGTCCAGGTGGATCTGGTAGTAGAAGACGCTGCTCATGCCCAGGTGAACCAGAGCGGACACCAGCAGGTGGAAGACCAGCACGAAGCGCGCATGGCTCCGCAGCCGCTCCTCCCGGACTATGGTCCAGTTGATGATGAGGTTGAAGAAGAGAAGCACCGAGAAGGAGAGGGTGGACACGTAGAAGCGCACACAAGGGTAGTCCTGCACCACCTCCGTGGTGTTGTTAGACATCGTTCCTTAGCTGGGTCTGGAGAGATGCTGGTGATGGGAAGGAAACCTGGTCCGCCTCATGATCCTCTCCGTCTGCTGCCCGACTGAAGACTGACTCAGTCTTCCGCCTCCGGCTCGCTCTGTCACTTTTTCTTTTTCTTTTTTTTTTTTTTACGCAGTCGCGTCTGTCATGTCTGTGTTGTCAAGTCTAACTGACACCAGAAAAAAACTATATAAAAAAACACTCAGTCATTTCTCTATCGTCAAACTAATATCAACTAACTTTAATAGTAAGACAATTATTATTAAACGTATATTTGGGTATGTTTAAAAAAATAAAAAAAAAACTAAAAATCCTCATTTTATTGTTTTTGTTCTTTCAAACTAGTTTCACAGATTATTGAATCTATAAAGGGTTTTATGCTTTTAGGTGTTCTGATCCTTTGGTGTTTGGTTGTTTTGATTTTCAGTTTTTAGTTAGTTCAGTTATTTGATTCCTCTGTAAAACACCAGTACGACACTAAGGGACACTAAGGCAGCCCTCTTCAAAAATAGTTTGCTTATTGTTCAGCTCAGTTTCTGGTAGCTGCTGCTTAATAGGGTCAAATAAAATATAAGGCTTTCCACCCAGGGTGCTCTTCAGTGAGGGGTAAAAGCATGTGTACCTGGGGTAAATAAAATAAAATAAAAAGTCAAAATAGTTTTCAAAGACTGATTCTCATGACAATTTAATTTAGAGTTAGTACTTACTGAGTTGTTCGGAGTCAACTATGAAGGAAATATGGCTGCACAGAGTAATGAATGACAAAAGCTGTTTCTATTGATCATATTTGACATTTTTGAAAATAAATTTACTTAACGGAAGCATGCCAATAATAATAATAATAATAATAATAATAATAATAATAATAATAAACGTATTTTTTGGTTAAACGTTTTGGCTCTAACATTAGGTAGGTTTTTTTTGGCTGTTTAATTCGCAAAACTACAACAAAAACTTTTTTTTCTTCTTTTAAATCACAGTCACATGATCAACAACTGGACAGGAAGTAGCCGAAAGTCTTTTAATAACTTATCGCGTGAACAATCGTATTCACGTGTGATTTTAGTTTCATTTCTTATTTAATGGTGTTTTCTCGATTTGCGCATATTTGTAATAGAAATGTTGCTACTGAATAAATGTATCTGATTAAATTTCCATTGTGTTAAAAGGCTATTAGCATCTTTGACCATCTGTAGTTTTACATCTAAAACATGTAAAGTGGTCAAACCTGAAATGAATCATCTACACAGAACAAGTGTAGAAGTTTTAAGAAAAAAATAAAACATTTGATGTTCATTTTTTTGTTTGTTTGTTTGTGTTTTGGACTGAGAAATTTTGTGAAAATCACAACACACTTTAGCACAAGTTATAAACCTCTGCTAAAGCATTTTGTCTTCAAACAAACACTAACACTGTTTTAATGTGTGAATACAAGAAAGTTAAACAAGTTTTAATCTAAAATATTGTTAAATAAAATGGGGAAAGATGTCATTGTTTCTGAATGATTTCTATCTGAGCTCTTGTGCCAAATCATATCACTAATACCAAAATGAACACATGAAGAAATAAAAATCCCACATTTCGTCCTCAGCAGTAAAGTAGTAAAACTATTCTTTTAGTGTCAAGTCAGATCTTTTTGTGCATTAAAGTTTTTTGCTTAACCTGCAAGCACAAAACATGAACTTTGACACACTTTGTTGATTTATCTGTGGATTACATGGTGAGCTGTTGCTGAGATACAGTTTGTGTGTTCAGTGGTCTTTTCATAGTCAGAAGTAACATTTGCTGCTTAATGACTTGCTACATTTCCCAGAAAAACATCCTTCTTAGAACAGTGCAAGAAATGAGTCTATTTTTGAGTGTCACACACATTTAGTGCAACCACTTATCTCACTTTACCCTCAAACAGAAGTTTTGTATTAAATAACTTTGTCCAACTGATTTTATTTGGTAATCCGGGGCCATATTCTCTTTTATAATCTTGAAAATACAGAAATCTAGAATCTCAAAAACAAACAAACTAACAAAAAGCACAATACCACCACTGTACGTCTTCTAATTGTAATAACTACTAATTACTGTAGAAAATCTTGTGATCTCACTTTCTAACTTTGTGTTTTGGCTATGAATCAGCAGTTCTGAAATGACAGCTCTGAACTCATTTAAAACGATTTTTTTTTTTTTTTTTTGCATATTCTAATATTAGGGTTTTCCATATACTCGCTGTTCGCACAGTTCAAATTTTCTTACATTTGAAACGCATTAGTCATTTATCGTTGAGCAGGCGTTTTCTTTTTCTCCATCAAAGGTACGTAAAAGCACCTTGGCGCCCCCTGCTGGTAGTTTAAACCTCTGCAGAGCAGCGTTACAGCATTGATGGAGCAATTTCAACGTCATAGGTGTTCACAGCACGCTGTATAAGAGATAGAAACAGATGGACACATATACTATCCGACTAAATGTACATAATTAAATAATCAATTCATAAATGCATTATTTGTTTTGCACTAAAGTAAAAATATATCTGCTACTAAACACAACCTTTTGATCCTGACTGCAAAAATAATTTTATTGTTAATTTTCTATTGAATGATGAATTTTAAGTTCCTGTTTGAAAGCATATAAGTGCATGGTCAACAACACTGAATCTTAGAGAATAGACTAGGAACGATTAAGGGAAAAAAAAAAAAGAATATATGTACATATATATATAATTTTTTTTCTTGATTATTTTAGAGAAATTTTAAATGATGTGTATTTGACCAGTATTTATACCGTGTTCTCTATTCTTGCCACAGTTCAATGTAGTCCTCATGCTTAAAAAAAACATTGTAAATGTTTTTCCTTATGTGTTTTTCACATAGAGAATAGAAGCTACTCTATCTCTGTTCCGTTTAGAACAATTAAGTTCCAGTTTAACAAGTTTAACTCTTTAATATAGTGATGACAAAATGCCATGTAGATCAATAAAAAAATAAAAATAAATAAATAAATAGTGAAATACTCCAGAGTGGAATTGAACATAAGATATTAAAATCTGGTTCAACACCTGGGTGCTCATATACCAGGAAGAACATTCAAGTATATACGAACAGAGTAAAAATGTAAACCTTTTTTTATTATTATTATTTATTCTGCTTGTGTCCGAGCTGGAAAAAGCATTTTTCCCTGATTGCTTAGGAATGTATAATCTAACTTTACCCCCCAAAATGAAAGTAAACAAATAAAAAATATAACATTGAACATTTCTTCCAAGCTATATAGCTTGCTGTTGATTAGATTTAACCTTCTGGAATAAGTACATGTGAATTATTGAATAGTATTCCTATTCTGAATAGAATAGTCTATTCCCCTTGCTCTTCAACTTAATTTAAGGATGTAAAACAAATACCTAATTCAAAAATCTCTGCAATTCACTTATTTTATTTTCAGGACAGGAAGGAACTGAAGGGTAATTCTGAGTTCAGGAAAGGTTTCCATAAAAGTGTCATTAAATATTGAAAAGTGCAGTTGTTCTCCTGTACTTCAACCATCTGGGATTGATCAGAACCAGTTTTATTTGGGGCACACAAACAAGGAATTTGACTTCGACTCTGAATATATAATAATCTCTGTAACCGCCAGGGGGCGCCATTGCAACAAATTACTGCATTTCTTGCATCCCAGACACAGCCACGGATCATTTTACAAGTTCCATCATTTGTCTGTAGAACAAGTTTAAGAAAAAGCTCCTTTCCACTTGGTATTATCTAAATGACATTCGATGCTGGAGATAGACTGTTAAAATGATTTTTTTTATTTTAATTTTTTGAATATGGCCAAGTCAAAACACACAAAAATGTCAAAACATTGTTTAGGAAACAAGTATCAGACAAGATAAACAACAATATGTTTTTATTGTAGATGTGACAAAAAAAAAAAAAAGAAACACTGTGCCTTGTAGAATATGAGGATATTTTTACATCTAAAAGTTCTGCAGAGAATCTGAAAGGCTGTGTGAACATATGCAGTACAGGATAGGAATCACTTCTTCTAAATGTTTGCACCTCCCACCAGGAGGAGAGTCTGACCCAGAACCAGCTGGCAGCTCTCCATTCTGGGCTGGGAAACCCTGGGGATCGTTCAGGGAGAGCGTTTCTCAGAATGGATGTCTCGGTTTTCCCCAGTGCTCTTACAAACCTTTAGAGTTTGGACATCTTGTTTCAATTATTTTCTCTTTTGATAATTTCCTTTTTTTTAGTTTGCTTTCTCATATTTGACCCATTTTGGTTTATTTCTTGTCTCTGTTCAATTATTCCTATTGCTTGTGTTTTGGTCTTGTTTCAGTTCATATCTGTTCCTTCATTCTTTTTGTTTTCACCTCATCTCAGCTACCAATTTTCTCCTGGTTCCAGCTGCTAATCATTGCTTCTCTTCATCCAGTTATCTGTCCTCTGGTCATTTCCACTTCCTCTTCATTATTTCAGCTCTCCAGCCTCTTCATTCCCCACTGGCTCCTTCCATTTCATTCTGCTCTTCTCTTTGCTTTTTTCATCAAAACGTGAATTTTATGCAGATTCCATATTCATGTTTGCGTTTTGGTCCAGCTGCCAACATACCTACCTGACCCCGGGACCTGTAATGTCTCAATCGATTCAACTTTGTAAATGTTGCAGTTTATGCCAGTTTCTAAAATCACTTTGATTGTTACATTTCATTATTTATTACACAAAGACATAAAACATTTTCTGAATATCCAGGTACACCTCCAAAACCACAAGAAACTTACAAAATAAAAGCAATTAACAGGGAAAGATGAGTCATGTTTGTAAGAGTAACTAATCTCGTTCTCTGGGTTATTTATTTATTTATTTATTTATTTATTTATTTATTCATAGGGATACAAATAATCCAGATAATGTTAGATAGTGCTATAATATACAAGAAGACAGAACTGGAAACTTGAGCATCTACTTTCCAGGAATAAGTTCAGTTTGTTTTCATAAGAAACTGAGCTTACATTACAGTCATACTCGAGACTCCTTACAAGACAAAGAGGTCAGATTTTTATGCAGAAGTTCCTAATCTGTCCAACCTCATGGACACTTCGGTCCAGGTTACGATACTGTGTAGCAAAATTCAGATTAATACCAAAGGAGATGTACTTTGATGAACTCTGTGTGGTTTGCTGATAGTCTGAACTGTTACTCATTTTCTGGAAATAGAACTGAGGCATTCAATAGCATCATTGTTAGATAGTGTTCCTCTGTTTCCTATCTTGCACCACTATATATATATATATATATATATATATATATATACCTGCAATATCCAAATCTCAGCGAGAACATCATCTAAAATAAGACTGAGTAAATAACAGCAAAGACATAAACATTTATTAAGCTTGTTGGGAGCAGTGGTGGTTATAAAGTCAAACAGCTGCAGGGTTTGACTTTATATATAGTTACCTGAGTAACTATTCTGAAAAAAAAAAGTACTTGTAAGACTACTTTTACTACACTACACTTTTCACTGTTAGTACTTTACCCTGTTTTAACATATGCACAATAAGTGCATGTAATGGTTTTGTTTGCCAGCTGGCAAAATTACTACACAGTAGCCTTTTTCTTTTGTTTTTTTTACAAAACGTATTTACTTTTTTTTTAATGTTACTTGAGTAATTTCTTGCATGGCTACATTTTAGTTTAACTTGAGTGAAAATATGAGATTATCCTGTTCTTGTTTTGGTGCAGATTTTTGGGAACAAAGCTGCTGAGCTTATCTGCTTCCTCTCACGTAGACAAGCTGCCGCTCCATCAAACATGGCTGATACCGCCAGTACAAACTCATTCACACAAATTATGTCATTCGCAGATTTGTTGTTTATATGTTATTTCTTTCATCTTAAAACGTTGCGCTTAAAGGAGAAGCTACTTCCTCCTCCTCCTCATTGTTTTCCTGGTGGCCCCCCTGCTCCACTATCTTGCCTCTCTTGTCTGGAAAGTGAAACTTAATTTGCCTCCATCAGTTCACACTCAGCAACCCAGCAAGTACACGGTGCTCTCTCTCCACGCTGCTTTTGTCCCCCCACAATTCAGCTTTAAAAAGGTAAGAAAAAAAAAAATGAAAGTACTACTAAAGGCAGCTTTAAATGCTGCTCATTGAGTTTCGCATTTATTTATTTATTTTCCGCCACTTTTTATGCGACATTGCATGTTTTTTTTTAAAATCTACGTTACATGAAATGAGTTAAAATATAGCTCGTTTTCTCCTTGTTTAAGTCTCTTGCCTACTTGTTAATTTAATATGCAAATTGATTGCTTGTTACAGTTGCTTAAATCAGTAATACACGGTGTTGAAAGGCGACATTTTCTGACCGACTAACCTGTTTCAGCTATTAATGAGAACAATTGAGCGCCTACATGTGCGTGAGAATGATTATATAAAAGCAACAAGCAACATGTTCACAATCTTTTCCAACTTCCTACTAGCTAATTGCATGGATCCACGTGCTTCTGTTTGGTGTTGCGTTTTCAGAAAAGAGGAGTTACTTCTTTCATAATGTGTTTAATTAACTGTGTGGCAAAAATGAAGTTTGATTTCAGTTCAGGTTGGAGTTCAGGTTGGAGAAGGTTCATTTCTGGGTGTAGTGATGGACTCCAACCTGAACCTTCAGAGCCACATAAAGGCAATTACAAAGTCAGCCTTCTATCACCTCTAGAACATTTCTACAGAACTATAGCCACAGCAAGAGCTGATTACTGCAAAAGTATCTTCACAGGTCTGCCTAAGAAATGAGTCAGACAGATGCATCTGACTCAGAACGCTGGTGCTGTTCGCGCTCTGACTAAAACTCAGGAAGGTAGAGCGCATTAGTCCAGTTCTAAAGTCCTACTACTAGTTTATAAATCACTGAACGGTTTAGCACAATACATTAAAGATCTGCTGTTGTTGTATCAACCTTCCAGACCTCTCTGGTCTTCTGGTTCTGGTCTGCTCTGCGTCTCCAGAACCAAACGTGGAGAAGCAGCGTTCAGCTTCTGTGCACCACAAATCTGGAACAAACTTCTGGAAAACTACAAAACAGCCGAAACACTGAGTTTCTTTAAATCAAAACTCAAATCCTTCCTGTTTAGAGATGCCTTTTGATTGATAACTGGAACATTGGTCAATATATTTGATGTTTACATGCTTTTGATGACGGCATTTGACAAAACGTAATGTTCATTGTTTGTTTCATAATTGGTGTCTGTTTTTCTGGTGTAAAGCACTTGGAACTGCCTTGTTGCTGGATTGTGCTGAGCAAATAAACTTGACTCGACTTGAAACAATTCAGTAACAACAGCAGTGCGTTGTTCTATGAGTGGGATTGTTTTCTCATGTCCCACAGACAGAGATGGCCTGCTTTAATGGTGGCAGTGGTTTCTTTCCAGCTTAGATTGGGTTCTCTTGTAAATAATTGATGCCTTAGGTCGTCATTTCAGATCATACTTCTGTAGCAAACATGCAACGACATGATGTCAGCATTCTGACTCTGATGCCTTTCCTTTGCATTGTATCACATTCGTTCCACTCTTCCAGTCCATACAGTATATTTATTACCTCTTTCAAAGGCAGACTGGGGTTGGTTGTGTTGCAGGGTTAATTTTGTATCAGGACCTTTGAGTTGGTTGGGTAGGGTTAGGGTTGGGGATGATCTGAATGACTACTTGCCTACTTTGATGCTGTATCCAGTTTTGATTTAATAAACTGGATACAGTTTCAAATTTCCATCTTGATATTTCCTTGTATAGAGCAAACATGCTCTGGCACATGTAGGCAACCAGGTTCTCTGGTAAGCCTGACGTTCAGAAAATAATAAAAAGAGACAGTTTGTTAACATATGTGCTATCCAACTCTGACCGTATACCGACAACACATCTAGGTACGACGGAGTATTAGGACCGATGTGGATAAAACAAACTGAAAAATGTCTGTCAGAAATCTCAATTTTTACAGTTTTCCATGATTAAATTCTTGTATTTACCATATTAAGCTGGGAGATTCTCTGTTGTAGTAAAGTCAGAAATGTGCTTTGTTGACGTTAACCAGTGGTTATTTGCATCTTGTTGCCCTTTGTGTTGCTGGAGGGCAAAAGAAGGGTTTTCCATGACATAACTTTTTAAAATATGTGACTGTGATGCAGTGGAGAACTGAATAACCCTGAATAACTGTATGCAGCAATATTGTTCCTGGGTCAATTTGACCCAGGGATCTTTTTAAGAGTCCAAAGACTTCCCTCAAAACATTTTGTATCATATCACTGCTAAAATAAAGTTTTAATGCAATGTTCTTTACTTCTTAGAAATGAAGGCTGAATGAGAATAATTCAGCTTGTTTTTCATAAAAATAGAACTATTTTAATGTTTTAATGTAAGAAAACCTACACAGGGAAAAACAATGGCTATTTATGAAAATTATATTTAATTTTTTTAGCTGCCAGTGTGCAGTCATTCTTCACCTGGTGCCGTTTGACCCAGTAACATTGTTGAAGTTATCGACTCCTCCTTTGGTAGTTTAGTAGTAAAGGATCATACTTGGTTTCTGTTCCTTTCAGGTTCTGACTTTTGTGGAAAGTTCTCATGAGGACAACATTGTTCCCCTTTCTAGGGAAATCTGAAGAAATGATCACAGATCATGCTGTTCCTCCTGAGACCATTTGGCTTATCAATCACAACCCTCGTACCCTGATTCGTCTCTGGAGCTCCTAAAGTTTGCCAGCATACACCTGCGTGGTTCATACATAGCTGGTTTTTGCATCATCAGAATCTTTAAAATTATGTTTAGCTGTTTGAAAAGCATGCATTGCCAGAATCAGGACCACACAAACATGCATGAAAATGCATTTTATCCAGATCCTTCTACCTTTCCCGTAAAAAAACCAACACCTTCTAATAGGTCCTGGCAACGTCTATTATATTTTCTTGGCATTTACTAGCAGATGGAAACCGCTGGATTTCAACAGGATTTTTGGCATAAATGTCTTGCTTGGAGGAATATGACTAGTGTTGGAAATCATCCTTAAAATCCGATCATTTTATTCAGGTGCTTTAAGACACCACTGGGTTGTACTCTTCAGTTAAAGACTTGCATGAGTAGAAAAGACTAAAAACTAGAAAAATGGTGTAATGAGCAGCACCCATCTGGTCGTCTGACCGTTGGATGCTACGGAAACTGACTGTTGCTTTACTCGTTATGCAACCTCTTCTCTCCTCTGATATCCCCTCCCAGATGTTCCAGCTCTTTGCAAATCAAACCAGCCATTGTCACTGAATGCTTATATTGCATAACCAAATTAAATCCAGAGCTGTCTGTTCATTCTTACTGCTCTGAAATGCTTCTTAAGATAAAGGAAACGTTGTTGGTGGCCAATGGACATTTGATTGTTGTGACTTGATATTAAAGGTGTTAAGGGATGGCATAGAAAAGGATTGTGTGCTGTTAAAGTTGAATTGCTTTTAAGTTTCATCAGAATTGCTTTTTTCATCTGCAACTGGAAAAGGATGGAGAAATTGATTGGGTAACCGGATGGCATAAAAAAAGGGAAATTGCTGCAGAGTTTGAGGTCTTTGTACTGGAAAATACAGAGATGTGCATTATAGGGTCAAGTTGTGAAGACTGAATGCAACTGCAGCTTCTATTTATCTTAGTAGTTGATGAATCTTTTGGTATTGTTCCTAATTGGTTGACTAATCATTATTTTTAGCCATCTCTCCTTTTTGTTGATTATTCTCTTGCAGCATCGGTACATGGGTTACTCTGGCTTTTCAAGTCTTCTCCTGTGTGCCAGTCTTTATATTATTTTACTGCATACATCCTCAGCGGACATCCGAAATAACGACTCATGAGACAGGAAATTGGAAATACTTTTATTTCTTCTTTGATTGGTGCTAATTGAGAATTTAAAGCACTTACTTTAAATCAGATGTCTAATATTATCCACTGATTAGAGATTCCTTCAATCACACTATTTTTGAAAAAAAAAAAAAGCATAAAGATTTCAGAAACATTATTAGTGATTTTCTCAAGATACCTTTTGATTCCTTATGCTGTTAGTTGAAGCTGTTGGATTAGGACACGGTAGAGTATGAGCCCTCACATTATCAAATTATGGTCAAGAATATAGTTCTCAAAATCGGCCTGTTGGTAAAAAAAATAAATAAATAACCGCATTCCTCCACCCCGTCCCAAACACACAATTTCTGAGTTGGGAAACATTTGGAAGCTGGGAAATGTGAAAGAATGCGCTGTTTTTGTAGCTTTGCGCATTCATTTATTTAAAGAGATGTGAGTCGGCTGGGTCCTCTCCAGACTTTTATTAGAAGAATCAAATGGTAATCTAACGCTCAGAAGCAAGGACCAGCTCCAGCCTGGAAAAGGCTTTGAACTGAAAGTCAGACTCACTTATATGCAGTACAGAGACGTCTCAACAGGCCCGGAAAGGTGCGCTACTTCACTGATTCGTAGCATATTATCCATAGGTGCTCCATTGATGAACATCATTATTAATTTAACTTGTTTAGGAGAACGTTAAAGGTGCCATTTTCTCTTTGTGCATGCCTGTGTGAGACCAGGAGCAGATAAGCTGACCAGCGTCTTATCTGCTGAATGTCCTGACCTGTCAGGTCTTGACCCAGCTGGCCGGATTTATCTAAACCACACAACAGATTTTTCACAAAGTTCTGTCCTCTTAGAAGTTCTCAAAGCACTCGACTGGCGTACCTCCCTTAACTCCGACTGACAATTTTCCTACCTTAACAGTAGCTTCAGATGAACATTCCTACCAGGAGCTCAAATCTAAACAAGCGGAAACCGAAAATAAGAACAATTTGGAAGGAAAGCCACAAATGCCAAAATTCGGTCATCTAAAACAAAAATGTTCAAAATTGATATAAAAGCATGTGAAGAGTTTAAGCAAGCTGAAAGTGCAGAAATCTAATTAATCAACCTGTCTGTATCTCAAATAGATAAGTAAAAAAAAAATTAAATCTTTAGTAATTCTTCCAGATAGCTTTATCAGGAGTGTTAATGAATTTTCAGGGAGCTGCAACTGCACTCCTACAATAACACAACTAGCTACATTACCTAGAGAGAACCAGATAAATCACTCTTTACCACAACATAGCGTCATAGATGTATATCTACTCTTCCTTTAATATCTTTTTACTTTTTTAAAAAGAGAGTCTAATAGGTGGGATCTGTTCCACAGAGTGGTGAATTCAGCCCTCCAAGTAAATGCATGTAACACCAGGAAACGTTGCAGAACCGCCTTCTAGAAATCAGTCGTCAGCTTAACTTAGTGTCAGTAAATCAGTTTGGACTTCTCTGAACTTTTCCCTGGGTTCAAATATTCAGCTGGGGGTCAATAAAACAAGCGACTGTTCCCGCATGTAGACCAAGAGGAGAGATTGTTATCAGAAAACAGAAAGAAGTAGAACCAGTTCAGGTTGGCAGCCCTGAATCCAGCCTGAAAGTTTTGTCTCTCTTTTATTTTGGTAGTTGTTGCAAAAGAATAAGAGGAACAACCAGGTTGGACATTCAATTCGAAAGTTAGCATTGATAATTATACAAAAAGTTGTTTTTTTTTTGTTAATGTGTCATGACATATGAGCTGCTATTTCCTTTTCAAAAGAACAGATTTTAGTTTTTCCTGTGCATGTAGGCGCAGAAGTCTTAGCCGTCTGTAACGTTCAGGGTGTTTCTCCACTTCCTGTCATTCTCAGTTATTCAGTTATTGTCATTATTGTTCTGAGTCACTTCAGTTTCAGTCTCAGTCTAAATGGATAAAGTGGCTTATTCAGAACTGAAAGTCCAGCAGCTGCTCATTAGGTGGAGAAATATTCTCTAGCTGTGTTTGGCCGTCGATTAATGCATGTTTAACTAAGAGGTGGGAACAAGCAATTTAGAATGTTTTTTGTTTTTTTTATCTCCCAGTTTATCCTGAATCGGTTTTGTATTTCATTCCATCACAACACTGTGGCTTTAGAGTTGCAGAAAACTTTGTCTTTTCTCTCAGATTACACAGCATTTAGTAAACCCTTTAATGCAAATTAGAGGAAGCAAGATAAACATTATTTGCAGAAAAAAATCAACTATTATCTACAACAAGAATCTGAGATAAAAGAAAGAAATAACAAAAGCGAAAGTGTATTTAGCAGAAATGGTTCAATTTCTTCTAGAACCACATTTTATTCAGTGTGAATTTTGTGAAGCTATAAAGCTGAAATCTTTTCCCCATCATTCCTCTAAAGCTCAGTCAGCTTGAATGAACATCAATTTTCAAGTCTTACTGTAGATTTTTAATCAGACTTTAGTCGTTCAGATTTTTATTTTTATAAAAAAAAGTCTAACCCATACGTTATTTTTCTTTCACCTCACAATTATATGGTGCTTTGTGTCAAGTCAAAATGTTTGTTTATTTTCAAAAAGAGATCAGGTCACTAAACTATTCCTCTCGGTTGATCAGTTTATTTATTGTTTTGCTTAGGAATGTGTGCATATGCTACCTCTCTGCACACATTCCTGCCAGAGAAAAGGCGCTGATTTCACAGTGAATGCCTGTTTCATGAAACACATCGACTTATAAACAAAATGACGACGACTGTTTGCTTCATAAGGTGAGGTAACCTGTCATATGGTGATTTAAACAGAAAAGTCTGTCCATTGTTCTGACAAACTGGGGCAAGGATTCCTTGCACTCTCGGTTTTAATGTAAGTGATCTAGGTGTGGTTGTTTCACACACACATAATTTGTGCGCGTGTTGGTCTGTGACCTACATCCTCTGTTGCGTGTTACCAACCATATGGACTTAGTTCCTTTAACTTTCTCTCTACGCAGCTGGCCACTGGTTTCGATACCTCAAAATATTCACAGTTTGCCACAAAGTAGGCCTGTCGAAATAACTAATTTTACCGGACAATTAAATGTCTCAGAAGTTATTGCGATAAACCATAAGATTGTTGTTTTGAGACTATTTTCAAGTAATATAATGGTAATGGCAATGAAAGAGCACCTTCTCAAAGATCAACAAACGTCAAGTTCTAATGAACATTTAACAGAATAGCTCTCCTGGCAATTAATGATGAAAATAGGAGCTTTGTTTGAAACATGGTAAGTCCAGTTCTGGGGAAACTTCAAAGATGGCGGTGAAGGAGTTTGGTTGAATCTCACAGCGCAAAACTTCAGATACATTACGAAAGACTGATTTCCAGAAAATGTTCCTGAGGAGGGAAAGACAAAACATGTGGCTTAACGTAGCAGGTGCAGTCCTACACCTGTCACATGTGGGGCGCACATTTAAGTGAAAAGATGCAAGTTTATCATTAGAGATAAACTTGGGTGGACAGCTTTAAATTGCAGAAGTGCGTGGAGAGCTCGTATATAGGATGAAGTCTTAAAGTTTGGAAAACCTCTATGCCATCTCCCTAATCTTTAGCTCCCTCAACAGATTTCCCTTTAGTTTGAAGATGGCTTACTAGCTAGGCCGCTCCAAAACGTTATTATTAGCTTCACTAAGAGAAAACATGTTTGTAAAACCAGCATGTCAGATTAAACCCAAGTCTACCAGAAGTATGAAAACCACTTAAAACTGCATCTAGTATGTTTAAAATCCTCATAGGTTTAGGTAATTAATATTAAGTGATAACTTTATCATAGAAGAAAATATTGTTTCTTTATATAGTCTTTCACAGCAAATAATAGGTATTTTGTTTACCTAAATAAAAAGAACCACAGACAACGTTAATTTCGATCAATTCTTCTGCAGAAGGAGAAGACATAGAAAAGCTACTTCTTCCAGCAGCTCTCCGATGTGCTCTTCCCCTTTGGTTCTCAGAACTGGCCTTTTATTGAAGGAAGGAAAGGGGGGCTCTCCTGATAAGGAAAAGGGGGAGCACAGAAAGTAAACAGAGACAGTTTTATAACTGAGGAGTATCTCAGAAGTTCTCCTACGACCACCTGCAAAAACATGCTCGAGGTTAAAGAAAGGTTACGCACTTTAGCAAATTCCTTTCTCACTGGGGTGAGAGAAAACTAAACTAACCTTTAAATGAAAAACAAACTGGTAACTACTTATGTAAGAATGATAACAAAACATAATTATTCTAACAGCAAAGTAACCAAAGTATCTTCAGTTTGGACTTATTATATTCCCCAAAGATGCATAAAGAACGTAGACGTAGAGTCGCGGTAAAAAGAAAGTACACCCTCGGTTGATTCTAAAGATTTGTTCTTCACTCAGCTCTAAAATGCTTTAATTTCAAGATAAAATGAACAAACACATTTCACATTCCATTTTACTGTATGCTGAACAAATTTGAAGCTAAAATCAGGTGTGGCCCATGTGTTAAAACTGTCTGAATAACATCCTGTACGAGATCAACAGAGCTTGTCGACAAATCCACAAATAATCAGGTGCTTTTCATAAAGGAACAATGTGGGGGAGCAATATGCAACAGTTACAAAAGTAAAATACGCATTTCCTCTTTTAACGTGTTGGTGTCTGCTCTGTATCCTGCAGGCATGGCTTACCCACCCCAGAGTCATCAGGTGGTGACTGTCACCCACCAGGGCCCAGGCAGCTGGAGCACCGACCTCTGCGACTGCTGCACCGAGATGGGCACCTGTAAGTCAGATCAACAACCGCCACCGATTTTACTCACTGTCCTCACTATCAAATCCAGTGTTCTGCCAAAGTGAACCAGGTGTTTATTTGAATATCCTGATGTTTCAAAAACCTCCTAATGCCAGCCTCTCCAACAAATTTTGTGAGAAAGACGTCCACAAAAATCCCAGAACCTCTCCCTTTCCTAACAATTGAGGATCAATGCACCTGATCCAAGTCTTAAAGTTTGGAAAACCTCTATGCCATCTCCCTAATCTTTAGCTCCCTCAGCAAATTTTCCTTTAGTTTGAAGCTGGCTTACTAGCTAGGCCGCTTACTATTTGGAAATATCAAGCGGCCTAGTTGGAATTTACTATTTCCAAATAGTAAATTTGGAAGATTGAGCCAAATTTCCATGCAGTTCATTGTTTGTATTGTTGTCAGCTGATGATGCAACCTGTTTTAGACACGTTTAAAGTTTTTCTTTCTTCTTCCTTTCCTTTCCTCCTCAATGTTCGCAGTATCAACATAAATCTTTGACTTAACTTGTATTCCATGTCTGCTGATTTTACCCATTTTGAAGAGTAGCTGAGAAATGGGCTTCCGTGTCACATCATTTCTTTACCCCAGAGAAACATTAACTCACAGATGACCAATGAAAGCTTCTGAAACACTTTGAAGATTGAAAGACCTTAACACCAACACTGTCAATGTCTGATTATTCCTTATTTTTTTAATAATATCGTGATATTTGTCTTTGTGTTAAATATCCTCTATGTACGTTAGTGCTATTTGTTTGAAATAAAGTAAAAGAAAAACAATGAAAGCTTCTGAAACACTTTGATCAATCTAAAAAAGTAAAGTATGAAGTAAATGAATCCCTATCCTTTTGATAAACAATCACTGCAGGCAGGAGCGCCTGCAGCTGTACGGCAGTACGCACCTAGATTTTACGCTGAGGGCATACAATCATGTAAAAGGTCCCGAGTGGAAAGTTTCTGGTTACACTGACCTCTTTGTGTGTCTTATCTCTATTTTCATACCATGAAGTAAAACAGCAAAGATGCAAACTCATGCAGTCTGACATGAGAAACCAAAGTTCAAAATACCTGGTTGACAAAACTGTTAGCTGACAATGTGTCAAAACTAAATGAAAAGACTGATCCTGTGTTCCCGTCTACACGACGTAAAGAAGAAAGTACAAGAGAACAAGAAGAGATAAACATCTCAATTGTGATGTCAGAAGGAAATGCATGTTTCCTGGAAGAGAGGAAAACAGTAACCACAATCTGACATCTAACCCATCTCTATTTCACTTTGGATAAAAGTGCCTGCATGAAGACAAACATTTAATGAGCTTGTAATGAGACTCAAATTGATCAAGATTTCCCATAAAATCAGTCATTTGTGAAAATTATATCACTACAACTTTCTATTCCAATAGGATAAATGTTTCACAGATTATTAGCTGTTGTGACCAAACAGTTCAGAAAAACGTTATAATGTCTCCATCCAGGCCTTCTTATACACTTATATATATATATATATATATATATA
>CAEFZY010004159.1:0-12302 GCA_903066815.1 Brachyrhaphis roseni
ATTTTATCTGTAATTTATTAACAACAGAATCATTTCTATGACAAACAGAAACGGCCAAAAAGCCTCCAAACGTTAAAGATGGAGCAGCAGACTAGGTCAGAACCGGCAGGCTGGATCAGAACCAGAGAGGTTTACAGGAAAGCTGGTCCTTTCATCTGGTTTCCAGGAAGTTGCCGGGTCAAAGTTCTGCCGGGTCGACAGGCTGAAGGAACCCGGCGCTGATTCAAAGTGAAACTCAGGTTTTATTTCACCGACAGGGTTTATCAAAGTGGGGGTCGTCGTCCCCTGGAGGGCCTCTAGGGGAAGGTGGGGGAGCCTCAGAAAGCTGAACGGAAGATGAGGAAAAAAATGAAAATAAATAAATAAAAAATTTTATTTTTATTTTTTTTTTAAAATTATTATAATAAAATCTGATCTATTTTTCATGATCATGATGAAATGAGTTAAAGTAGCTGAAATGCTGCCATGTTGATTGGTTGAGGCAGCAGCTTCCTGGAAACAGCAGAGGCAGCTTTCTGTTTCCTGTAAACCACGTGGTTCTGGTTCTGATCCACCTTTAACCGTTTCATGCCACAGTGGAGGACAAGAGACACGTCTAAGGTCATGCCATGTCCTCCTGAACCCACAGACAGAAAAACCTTTCCTCCTCTGCTGCCTCTCACTTCGCTGGAATAATAAACATTATTTATTATTTCAGAAACTGAAAATGTTTCAGTTTCTTTATAACCAACATCTGATTTAAAGTCCACTGTTTTTAATCTGTGCAATCAGAACCATGATTACACATAATATTATCCACCATTATTCAGAGAACTGCTCCTGTCTGAACAGTTCTTTGAATAACTGGTGAACAGTTTCAACTGCCTGAAAAACCAGGTGATTTCAGGTAGATAAGACAATCTATTGAAATATTTTTGCCATTTTCTTCTGACTAGCTCTCTGCTCCTTCAGCTGAATCAAAATGGAAAAATCAAACTGGACGAACCTTTTACCTGATGCTGCTGTTACACCTGAATTAGCAGCACAAAATCTGATTAAGAGTCACTAATGTTTTCTCTAAGCTTCAGTTCCAGGGTGTAAATTCACTTTCTGTCTGTCCTGATGAAATGTTTGTTAGCTTGTGGGTGTGTCTTTAGTGGCGGCCATCTTGGGTCCCAAAGATAAAGAGGAGGCCCGCGTAAAATGCAGCTCAAAGATAAAAACTGGAGTTTGATTGATTTAAAGTAACTAAAAGAATAAATACCAAAGTTGTAATTTGTGGATTTGCATACAGCAAATGTTTGCCTGATATTTTATTATTGATTAATAATTGTTAATGTTTATATTATGTGTGTTTGTTTCCTTTTTCCCCACTCTGGAAGGCTGAGGTGATTGGCTGATTTAAATTGAAATGCAGAGTTTAACCAATGGACTGCTGGATGGGAGGGCGGCCATTTTGAAATCTGCTGTGATGTCAGAGAGCTGATAAAGCAGCGATGTTTGCCGTAAAGCCAGGACTGACTGACTGACTTCAGAGTAACCTTTATGTTATAAAAGAGATAAAACAGTTTAAACATTGATGTTTGTTTACATATTTAGTAGTTTTGTCTTTGGGTTTGCAGCAGGATCACAGAGATGAAAGCTCATGCTGATTGGTGGGGATGGAAAGGTTTGGGCTAAATCACACTTCCAGTAGATATTATAGATTATAGAGATTACCAGCTTTGTTTTTAATGCATATGTTTTTATTATATTGCTTAATGCAGACTGTCTGCCGTGTTGATCAGTACCAACCCTCAGGGTGACTAGTGAACTGAACTGCTTGACTTTTATCACACTTTATCCTGCATGACCACACAAACCAACAGAAATACTTTTCATACCTTTATACTTTATATAAAGGTATATTTATGAAAAGGCAGATGTATGGAATATTATCTGCAGGACGAACCTGAAGGTTGTTTTCCTTTGTAGAGTCAACAGGAAGGTTTGAGTCAGGAGGAAAATCTCTGTGATTTTACTTCTTATTCCTGCAGCAACAGAGTTTAAAAAACAGATTTATGATTCATAAGCAAACTGCAAACTGGACTTTCTTCACAAGGGGAGAAAAAAAATGAGGAAAAGTGAAAAAGCAGCTAAGACAAGGAAAACGAAGAGGAGGAGGAGGAGGAAGAGGAGGGTGGTCCTCGGGCGTCACCCTGTCCTCGTGTCTCTGACCGTCTCCTCAGTCGGTCAGCATCTGATCAGGACAGCAGAGCCTCTTCAGGTAAGTCCAGATTTCTTCAGACTTCATGGAGACGTTAGATATAAGAGACATTAGAAACATTTAAAATGTTGGAGACATCAGAGACATCGGCGCAGCGTGTCTCTGTCCTCTTGTGAAGACGGAGCAGCAGCAGGACAGATGGACAGTTCCTGTCAACCAATCACAGTCAGATCACCTGGATGACATCATCAGTACCTGCTGTAGTAACTAGCAGTTAGCTACCTGTTCAGCACGCTAGTTAGGTATCACGGTGGTTCTGATGGGTCAGGTCGGGTCTCGGGCTGGTTCTGGTTGTTGCTATGGTAACACGCTGCCGGTCCAGCTCTCCCAGTAGCAGCTGACTGGTTTAACTGGAACAAGCTGCTCCTGTGTGGGACAGGCAGCTGTTTGTATCCGTGAGGCGGTTGCCATGGCAACCTGTTTATTAGATGAGCGTTGGTATGGAGGCAGCTGACTGCACTGTGTGTCTGCTGGGGGACACAGTCACGTCCAAATGTCTCTGCAGGGACAAACGTTTACTTACTGCCTGGTGAAAGGTCAGAGGTCAGACTGACTGGTTTGGAGGGAAGTCCGTCGTCATGGCGATGTTAATGAGGCTATTGTACATCAGATTTATGTCCTGGAGCGTCTCAGTCGTCCACAGAGACAGAAATAATGTCTGAGATTTAAAATAAATCTAATCATTTTTCTTAAATGATTTGATTTATTCATTTAAAATATTAAATCTGAAAAAAGAAATTTTAATCAAAATATTTAATATAAAATATTTCATCTGAAGCTAAAAACATGTTTCTGCTTTCTGCATAGATTCATCCATCCATCCATCCATCCATCCATCCATCCATCCATCCATCCATCCATCCATCCATCCAGATGAGTGATCATCCTCCTCCCTATCGTCCGTTCTTCCCTGACGATTCGTCTCCCTCCATGTTTCCTCCAGGTCCGTTTCTGTTTTTATCACAAAACCAGAAATAATTTAGTAAAATTTTAACTTTAGTGAATTGTTATTTACTTCTTATTCCAGAGTTTTCACAACTTCTGTAATTATTGTAGTTTGTCATTCTAAACAAATGAGAGACTAGTTTAGATTTATCACATCATTACTCTGACTTTATGTAGCTGTCATGTTTATGAGACAATTTATCTTTCTGCTTCAGTTTTTATAAAATGTTTTTTTTGTTCTCTCAGGTTTTTACTCACCGCCCACTGCCTTCCCCGGCTCCGCTTATCAGGTACCCAGAATGCACCGCGGCAGCTTCCTGTCAGACGTCATGTGAATGAATTCACCTGCTGCTGATGTGACGCGATGAGTTCAGAATAAACTGCAGGAAATTTATTCATTATATCAAGGAGTTTAACAAGAGAAACGGCCAGTTAATAACCAGATGTTTTATCATAATTAATCCAAACATAATAAAATAAAATCAAACTATAAAGTCCAGTTTAAAGATAATCCAGCTCAGTCCCAGTCAGCTGGTTGCATGAAGTCAAAAAGGTTTAATGTCTGAGAAAATCAGCTGATTTCACTTTACAAAAATACTCATAAGTTTTAATGTAACATTTATTATCCAAGAAAAAATTCATACAGAGTATTTTTACTGTTTGAAGTAGTTTACTTCAAACAGTAGTTTGTACTGTTTGTACTTCAAACTACTTGCTGTTTGAAGTAGTTTACTTCAAACAGCAGAACAGGATGATAACAAAACACTGAACAGCAGGGGGCGCCATTCAGGCCAGACTGAGTTGGGTGGTTCTTTATTAATCCAGAGGAAATTATGAAATAATCTGTTTCTCTCATACATGAACATCAATAACAACTAGATTAAAAACATTAGAAACAAAATGAAAATATAAAAACTATAACAAAGACATTAGACGGAAACAATCTGTTGTTGTTCACATTATGACCAGCAGATGGAGACAAAAACTTATTGTGTGGATGTGTGTTTCACATCTGAATCAACAAACTTTGATTCAGATTTTTGTTCCTCATCAGTAAATGGATCCAGTAAGAATCTAAAATGTTTCTAATCTTCATCTTTCAGAGAAAATATTTTTAAAAATTAAACATTTAATTCAGGAATTAAAGTTCAAACTCAGAAACTCCTCATTGTGTCATTTATGATTATTATTTATAACATTTCAGTGAAACATGAATTAATTAATTCAGACCTGATTGATCAGCTGTTTCCTGTCTCATGTCCCTGTTTCCATGGTAACCCTTCCCCTCCCGCAGACGTTCCCCCAGACCATCGTCCAACCAGGACCCGCTGCACCGCAGGGGGCCTCGGTGATGCCACCTGGTTACTATGGCAACAAACACCAGGCCTCCCATCCAGCGAAGCCCACAGGTAACCTCCTCACCTGCAGACTGTAGTCTGATTGGCCACAGACTAACGGTAGACCGATGATGTCATCAACAGTTCTGCTGATGGATCCTCGGACCCATCAGCAGCCGGGCGGCATCGGGTCGTTCCTGGCCGCATGTTCTGCTGCTCTGTGCTGCTGCTGCCTGTGGGACCTGTTGCACCGCTGACCATCATCACCTCCATCATCATCCTCAGCAGTGACCATGTGACCGTCTGGTCTGGTCTGCTGACACCAGGAATATACAACATGTTTGGGTTTTAAACGACGTTATTCTCATTAAAGGTTCGGAGGAAAATCCTGCTGTCTGATTGGACAGCGAGGGGAAACAAACATGGAGGATGATGACGTCATCTGAAAGCATTTAGCCACTCTCTGCTGGTGTCTCTTTGGTTATTAACTATTGATCTCATCTGATTGGTCAGAGCTGATCTATAAAGTGATTGATAGGTAACTGTTTGTATTGTAACATTTAAACAGTTTTTCTCTGTTTTCTTTTTTTTTCTAAATAAAACATGTTTTCTCTCATGCAGCTGCAGTTTGTTTATTTGCTTGTACAGGATAGTGACAGTTCTGGACTGGAGGTGACTGATTTAAGCAGACTGATTGTTTACTTTTCTAGAACTACTCAATGCCTCAATGACCAAACCATATTTGGGATAGGGGTGTTCTTCACCATCACATAAGAAGTACACATCCATCCATTTTCTAACACTCTTATCCCTAGTGGGGTCGGGAGGTGCTGGTGTCTATCTCCAGCTACATTCTGGGCGAGAGGCGGGGTACGCCCTGGACAGGTCGCTAGTCTGTCTCAGGGCAACACAGAGACAGACGGGACAAATAACCATACACACACACACTCACACCTAGGGAGAATTTAGAGAGACCAATTAACCTGACAGTCATGTTTTTGGACTGTGGGAGGAAGCTGGAGTACCCAGAGAGAACCCACCATGCACAGGGAGAACATGCAAACTCCGTGCAGAAAGACCCCGGGCCGGGAGTCGAACCCAGAACCTTCTTGCTGCAAGGCAACAGTGCTACCAACTGCACCACTGTAAAAAGATTTTATGTAACTGAAACATTAGTCCTCCCTTTGTTCGCAAATGTGATCAATAATAATCTTTAGGAAGGAATATCATCTATCAGAACTAGATCATGATTGCAGAGCTCTTTTCTGCCATCCAGACTGCTTATTGTCTCTTGCAGTAGGTAGCTATGCATTGACGAAATATTGAACACACCACAACTGGTTGTTGAAGCATTTTTACTGTCCCACGAAAATAACCAAAACTTTAGAATCTCCTCTGAGACTAAAAACATGAGAACTGAAACATCTCAATTGATTCTCCAGAGGACTTCATTCTATGATCTTAGTTTGGTTTTATTTGTGCTTGTGTCTTTACCTCCTTTTTATTTTGTTTTTGGGTGTCACATTCATCCATTTCTTATTTTTTCTATGTAAAAAAAAATAATTTCTTTGTATCTTTTACTTTATAACATTTTATTCTTTGTGCGTTTGGTTTCCTGAGATCAGTGTTTATCTTTTCCCCTTGATTTCTATTTCTGACTCTTGGTTCTACTTATTAGTAGTTATTATTCTGCCTTCCCTCAGTTTTCTGTATAGATTTTCCTCCAGCTGTTCCTCATTCTGTTGTTTACTTTCACTTGGTTTCATGCATTAATTGCATCTCCACAGCATTAAAACTCACTAGTGTCTTTGTCTCACTGATGGATTCTTCCATTTTATTGCTCCTGTTGGCCTGGATCTTTTATGGTTTTCTCTGATATTTTAATCTTATTATTTCACTAATAAATGTATCTGTCCTATGGCATTTAGTTTCCCCTCTAAAAACCTCCAGCCAATACTCTCCATTTTATAAAATAAACAGCATCTACCACTAGAAACTGTTTTGTAAAGTTGAGCAATAAATTATATTTGACGGTAACTATAGTGAATTTAGAAGCTGATTTTGATGGATTCTCCTCTTTCCCATCAGATGGGTTATTAGTTTAATGGTGAAACAGATAGTATTTTTTAAAATGTAGTGGATCAACATTACACCAGATACACTTTTTTTTTCTGTGACTTTATTTGATCTTATTTCAGAACAATTAATTCTAAGCAAATTCCATTTAAATCAAACATATCAAAGTTAAGACATACTTTCCCTCCAAAGTAGTTGATTACATTATTATTTCTCTTTTTTTTCTTTACATTTTTTACTCTTCCAACACAACAAAACAGATTTCAGTTATAAGTCTAAGGTTTCTTTTCTTATGTGGTAAATTAAATCACTGTATCTTCAATTTTCTTTATTCTTCCACAAAAACTGTTTTATATATATATCACCAGTTTTCTAACCACAAGCTCTACTCACTCTAGAAATCAAATGTACAGTAAACAGTGTTGATTATATAGACACGCTGAATTAAACATGTATCACCTTGAAAATGCAGATTCCTGGGAAAGTCTCTGAACAACTATGATTAAATGATAGTGATACTTTGATTTTGTGATTTATTCCTGAAATAACCTTCAGGTGACTCGACTCAATAGCGTAAATATTCACTGAACTTTACAAAATTTCTTCTTCACTACAGCCACTGTAACTGCAGCCAACAAGCCCACACCAGCCCCTGCAGCAGCTCCTATAGGACCCAATGCAGCTCCAAAAGCAGCTCCAATAGCAACTTCAGTGAGAATCCCAGCAGCAGTTGTTCCTACAACAATCCCAGCAGAGGCCAAAACTCCACGGATGAAGCCATTGTCTTTCTCAGCCTTTCTTCTTGCTTCATCATCAGTCATGTTTGGATTTTCCTTCTGCAGTTTTTCCATTTCTTGCTTGATGGCTTCCTCTGCCGCTTGCAGCATCTCGTTGGTGTAATATTTTTCCTTTCCTCCATTTTTCTTAACCATCTTATCAATCTTCTTGATAAGCTCTCTGACCTGAGCTGGATCTTTAGCTTTATTGTTGAACACATGGGATCTTTTACCACATTGATCAATAAAATTCTTCAGGGCCTTGTTGCCATCAATTATTTTTTTGATGGAGACTTTATCCACCTCCAGATCGTCTCCATGAGTGAACAGCACCATACTGTAATGCTCTGATCCTTCTCCAAAAATCTCCTGGATGATTTTCACTGTGTTTTGTTCTTCTTCTGTGAATCTGTTTGGCTGGATCACCACCAGGAAAACATGAGGACCAGGAGCAGCAAATGAGACGCATTTAGCAATTTCTGCTTTCACCTGCTGTTGACTTTGAAAAATATCAAATAGACCTGGAGTATCAACCACACTCAGCATTTGATTGCTTAGCACTCTTGTTTCTTTTTGACACTCTGTTGTAACTGCTGAGAAGCTAATACAAGATCTAAATATTTTCTCTCCTAATATGGTATTTCCAGCTGCACTTTTCCCAGCTCCAGTTTTCCCCAGTAGAACAATTCGGAGTTGCTCTCTTTTAATTCTCTGAGCTTCTTCCAGCATCTCCTTGGTGTAGCAGTTTCCTCCATTTTTGTGAACCATCCTGTTGATCTTCTCCAGTAGCTCTCTGACTTGAGATGGATCCTTGTTTCTGTTGTTGAAGACATGATATCCTCCTCCACACTCAGTGACGATGTCATGGAGAGTGTCATTGTTTTCAATAAGGTTGTCAATGGAGAGGACTTCATCCTCCAGATCGTCTCCATGAGTGAACAGCACCATGCTGTAACACTGTGATCCTTCTCCCAAAATTTCCTGAATGATTTTCACCGCTTTTTGTTCTTCTTCTGTGAATCTGTTTGGTTGGATCACCACCAGGAAAACATGAGGACCAGGAGCAGCAACTGTGATGCATTTGAGGATTTCTTTTTTCACCTGTAGTTGATTCTGTGAAGTATCAAACAGACCTGGAGTATCAACCACACTCAGCATTTGACCATTGAACACTCGTGTTTCTTTTTGACACTCTTCTGTAACTGCTGAGGAGCTAATCCAGGATGTAAATATTTTCCCTCCTAATATGGTATTTCCAGCTGCACTTTTCCCAGCTCCAGTTTTCCCCACTAGAACAATTCGGAGTTCCTCTCTTTTAATTCTCTGAGCTTCTTCCAGCATCTCCTTGGTGTAGTAGCTTCCTCCATTTTTGTGAAACATCCTGTTGATCTTCTCCAGCAACTTTCTGACCTGAGTTGAATAATTGTTTCTGTTGTTGAAGACGTGATATCCTCCTCCACACCGAGTGACAATGTCATGGAGAGTGTCATTGTTTTCAATAACGTTGTCAATGGAGCAGTCTTCATTCTCCAGATCGTCCCCATGAGTGAACAGCACCATGCTGTAACAGACTGATTCTTCTCCAAAGAGATTACGGATAATTTTGACTGTTTCTTCATCTTCTCGTGTAAATCTGTTTGGCTGGATCACCACCAGGAACACGTGAGGACCCGGAGCAGACAGTGAGATGCATTTAGTGATCTCAGCCATCACCTTTAGTGGCTCTGGTCCAATGTTAAAGAAACCTGGAGTATCTATCACTTCCAGAGATTGGCCTTCGAAATCTCCTGATTTTTTCATATTTTTCAGTGTCAGTGATGAAGATGAGGACAAAGATTTAAATTCTCTTTTTCCTAAGATCGTGTTTCCTGTTGCACTCTTTCCAACTCCAGTTTTTCCAAGAAGAACCATCCTGAGAGCTGGTTCTGTTAGGAAAAAGGCCAAACACATGAGGAGTTACAAGGAGAGTAACATCATTTTTCAAATCTTATATTTGTTTAAGCTGCGTGCGTTATTGTCAGATCAAAAGGAAACTTTCTACTTAAATATCATTTGACTTGAAAGAACTAATAAGGGACATTTAAAATTATTAGCCTTTATAAGTTTAACTTTATGAAATACCCTCCCAGATAAATGATGTAGCTATAGACTTAGTCTTCAGTAAAAATGTGAGAGATTTCTATTGTTTTTGTTTATGTCTGTCATGAAGTGGTGTAGTGAAGGTGGTGAGGCAGACGCCAGGAGACCCAGGTAAGTGAATAATGAAGATTTAATGATAAATAACAAGTCCAAAATAGTCCAATAACCAAGGCAGCACTGCAGAGCGGAAACCAGGGCTCATCACAGGTAGCAACAAGGCACACGAATGGACAGCACAACAGACTGGCAAACATCAGACGAGGACCCGACGAGGAACAGAGGACACAGGTGGGACTAAATACACAGAGGGTGATCAAGGAACGAGACACACCTGGGAATAATCAAGGGGAGGACAGGACAACACGGAGAGCACAGAGACACAGAACTCGAAATATACACATAAAAACACAGAAAACTCAAAAATAAACACAGAAAAACACAGAACCTGACATTAACCCCCTCCAAGGGGTGGCTACCAGACGCCCCAAAATCGTCCAAGAAAAACAAAAAACACAAACAGGGTGGGTGGAGGGGCGACAAAAGGAGGACCAGAGTCCAGAAACAAAAAACAACCCACACAGTGTGGGCAGAAACTCACTAGGAGCCAAGAGTCCAAAAACAAAACAAAAAACTACCCACACTGTGTGGGCGGAAACACGGGAAACGGCCATCGTGGGGAGTCCGGAGGACGTCCTCGGCGTAGGAGGTTGGAAGCATGGGTCTCTGGGACCGCCCTGAGGCGGCGACGACGAGGAGTCCCTGGGGCCGCACGGGGGTGGCAACGACGACGAGGAGTCCCTGGGGCCGTAACGAAGAGTCTCTGGGGCCGCACGAGGGCGGCGACGAGGGACACTAAGAGGCGGGGTCTCGGAAGGAGCACAAGGAGGCGGGGACTCGGGAACACTAAAGGGCGGAGACACGGGAGCACTAAGGGGCGGAGAAACTGTAGCACTAAGACCACTAGTGGGCAATGAAGGAACACTGGGCAGAGTGAACTCAAGAGAGGCAATAGGGGGCGACGAGGAAACTATGGAGACACTAGGGAAATCTGGGGAGACACTAGGGGAAGACAAAGGAACACTAGGAGGCTCGGAGGGCACACTAAGAAGAAGCTCTGGGGACAAACTAGGAGGAAGCTCAGGGGAGACACTAGGAAGCTCAGGGGACTCACTAGGAGACAACGAGGGCACACTAGGAGGCTCGGGGGAGACACTAGGGGGCAACGAGGAATCACGAGGAAACAACGAGGAGTCACAAGGAAGCAACGAGGAACTTGGAAACCCACTAACTGGGGCAGGAAAAGCCACTAACCGCGCTGTCTGTCGGCCTGGAGCCAGACGGGCGCCTGGAACCCCATCACCATGGGGATTGTGGCGGGAGTAGTCTCTGGAGCGATGGCGGCGACAGGAGCTTGATCCGCGGCGGCGGCGACAGGAGCTTTGTCCGCCGGAGCGGTCTCTGTTGCTGCGGGCTTGAGAGCGGCGACAGCTGCGGGCTCTGCTCCGGCAGAGACGACGAGGGCAGCTGGCTCCGCTCCGGCCTGCTCATCTAATAAGATGAGCAGGCGGGTGGCAATGCCCAGGCGTTGGTACACGGAGTAGGGGCTCGACACAATTGCGACATAGTCCTCGATGGTATCGAGCAGTACTTCTGGGTCCATGATGTTATAAGCGGGCCTCACCGTATCGGTTGGTCGGGTCCTTTTGTCATGAAGTGGTGTAGTGAAGGTGGTGAGGCAGACGCCAGGAGACCCAGGTAAGTGAATAATGAAGATTTAAATAACAAGTCCAAAATAGTCCAATAACTAGTGATGGGCAAATGAAGCCTCATAAAGCAATGAAGCTCCCCGGCCCATTGCTTTGCCCAAAGCTACATTCCTCGGTGGTTCATTCATTTCTCACTAGTGACATCTGCTGGTGAAACTGTGACAGCCTTGTCACTCAGAAAGACCTGCTTGTAAGACGCATTTGGCGCAGTGGTTAAAGCAAATGCACCCCACCTGGGAGAGCCTGGTTCAAATTGAGCCTAGTCTACTACATTTCATTGCTTGTATTTGTGACATTGCAATGACAATTAAAGTTGAATTATTATTATTAAAAAATTTGTAAATGCAGTATTGTCACAAAGCTTTTGTTAAACTCATGTTTATTAACAGGAGAGTCAATAAATCCTATTTGACTAATGTTTTTAGTTATTAAAAGTATTTGTAGCCAGTCCTGGTATATGTTGATTGTTAGTGGCTGTTTTCTTTTGTCATCGACTGATTTGACAATAAAGACATTTAATGTTTTAGTGTATTCAGAGTGCAGCTTGTTGTGTAGACAGTATTCTTTGAGTTTTGATTTGCCTCCTGAAAAACAAATTCTTCATAAATTCTCTTCTTCTTGGATTCCTATTGGCTCTCTGATCTGATTCCTGATATTTTTACTCTTGAGGCCAGAATTTTACTCTTCCAGCAACTGTAGTCTGTTTCTGCTGTGCTAGACTGATAGATCTTTACACAACAAAGAAGTAGTGGAAATAATTTCAAGAAGGTGAGAAGTTTGGAGGTGAAGGGGTTAGTTATTTTTATTTTAGAATCTTGTGATCGATCATCTCAAGTTTTCCCAGATGTCAGATTTTTTTCCCTCTTGCTGGCTCGTTTTCAGTCAAGTTTATTTGTTTAGCACATTTCAGCAACTGTGAAGTCAAATCAGAAAAAAAAAATAATAATAATAATCATGCGCTCACTGTGTTCCACACGGACCTAAAAGAAGGACGGACAATGACAAAAAGCGGAAGTGA
>CAEFZY010004174.1:0-51915 GCA_903066815.1 Brachyrhaphis roseni
CTGTTAGTGCTGTGGTACCATGTTGCTGCTGTGTTACTGCCGCGTCTCAGTGACTTTTACCGGTATGGTTTTTTAACACGCCCTCTTAGTGCTGTGCTACTACCGTGTTGCTGCTGTGTTACTGCCGCACAGGCACTGTTTGGAAAGAAAAGCTAAGGTATATTACTAAAACTTTGAAAACTCTTTCTGTGTACCGTCTGTATGTAGGCACATGTGGCTTATAGACAGGTGCGGCTTATGTATGTACAAAATGGTTTTTCCTTCACACATGTACTGGGTGTGGCTTATAAACGGGTGCGCTCTATAGTCAGGAAAATATGGTATATATATTTGCTGTATGTAACTTTTAGTTTGTCTGTAAGATGTCTCAACTTGAGAAGTTTACAGACAAATTGTAATGAAACCAAATTTATGATTTTTGATAACAGAAAAATAGATGATTCTATGATATTCCAGTGGACAGAGTATGAAATTATTATACATTTAACTGTAAATCTCATGTAAAATAAATAAAGCAAAAACCTTGGTGAAGTATTTAATTTTTAAATAAAGTAAAAAAAAAAAACCCACGCCTATGTGACATGTATAGCTAAAAATAGGATGAGTTATTCTCTTGGCTGGGTCATAGCTGTGACCGCAGTGTGGCTAAGTGGTTGTGACTGTTCTCTTAAAGTATAAATATTTTACTTTCTCCTTCTTGCTCCTGTGGGTAATTTATCCTGTCATGATCTGACAGCTGCATTTATTTTGAGATTAAATAACACACAGGTGGATTCAATGTGATAAAACCAAACCTTTCAGATGGTTGTAAATAATTTGAAGACCATGGATCATTTTGCATGAAAATAAAGGTTTGAGCACTTTTTCAAGGCTTTGCAGAAACAACATAAACATTGACTCTGATGTGATATGTTACCACCTTTTATTGTTTCATTTGAAATTGAATTTTGTTTGTTTAGCGTCTGAAGCGATGCGAGGCTCCACTCCTCTGGATGTTGCAGCATCTTCAGTGATGGATAACAACGGTCTGGCTTTGGCTCTGGAGGAACCTGACCTGGAAAAGGTTTGGCAAACCTGGAAAAACTCTGTCTAAATAACAAAGTTTAAAAAACTAAACATGCCAGGTTAGCCTCAATTTATCAGTCTGTTATAAGATTTGAAATAATAGGTGTAAAGGACACACTTACAGGTGCATTTCAATAAATTACAACATTTTAACTAATGGAGTTTTATTAAAGTGATGTTGATTAGTGAAATCATTTATTTATTTAACTTACTGATTAAAAAATGAAGAGTCCACTGCACAGAACCCCATTGAAAACCTCCAGGTTATTCCACCAAATATTGATTTCTGAACTCTTCCTGAGTTAAAACATTAGTATTGTTGTTTCTAAATGAATCTGAACTTATTTTCTTTGCATTATTGGAGCTCTGAAAGCACTGCATTTCTCATTTTCTACAAATAAATACAACATTTTTGTTTGTAATTTCAAAGACATGTCAGGAATTCATAGAATAAAAGAACAATGTTCATTTTACTCAAACATAAACCTATAAAAAACTAAAATAAGAGTTGTAGGGATAGGCTATACTAATTTGTACTTATATATTTTTTAAAAAAGCAACCTTTTTGAGGCTGCACAGTTTGAATTTCACATAATAAATGAATAAAAAGTGTTTGGTTTCTGTGTGCATGTTTGTCACCCCTGGAGCTCTCCAAAAACATCCATGATCTTGGTGAACCAAACCAAGCTGCTATTTTTTATTTTTTCTCCTCCTGCTGACTGTTTTTAAATTGCATAACACAAACAATGTGATTTTTGATAGCATAATTCAGTTTGCTCTAGTCATGTTTTGCCTAAAAATACATAAATATACGTAAAATGCTTCAGTTGACGAAATAAATCAGGACAAAAAAATTATTGGTTCAGGACAAATGCTTCCATTTTGGATGTTATTGTGAGATTAGAAACACAAGTCCATATTTTCACACATTTAGTTGTTGTAAAATGACAGAACTTTGCCTAAACACCCAGGAGTCTTACCCAGATCTGTGTGTGTTCAGGTGGTGATGTACCTGGCAGGATGCGGCCTGCAGAGCTGTGCCATACTGGTTGCCAAGGGTTACCCGGACCTGGGCTGGAATCCCATAGAGGGAGAGCGTTACCTCTCGTTCCTGAGATTTGTCGTCTTCTGCAATGGTACGTCAGTCTACTTTCATACCAAATATTCCCTCAGAGATAATCTTTCAGTAAATTAAATAGTGTAGCTCCGACAATCAGGCAGTGATTACCTTCAAATTGAATTGTGTAGCTTAAAAAGTCATTGTTGTGTTTAAAAAGGGATAATTTAGAATAGATATTATGTAGGTAAATGTGAACTGTGCACACAGATTCATAGAAAAATGCATTATGTTGATAGAAATGGGAACAGGATATGCTGTGACTAAAAGAAATCTGCCAGGAAAGGCTGCCAAGCTGCTGCTGAGTAGCCAGGACTAAGAAGTAAAAATGTTGGTCAGCTTTTTCAACTCTTCCAGTAATAACTGTTCTCCAGCTGACTCTGTCCATTCCTTTTGTGCGTGATATGAATCGTTAATGTGCACGGAAGATTAATGTGGAGCTCCTTCTGGCTGTAGGTGAGAGCGTGGAGGAAAATGCTAACGTGGTGGTGAAGCTGCTGATCCGACGTCCCGAGTGCTTCGGCCCCGCCCTGAGAGGCGAGGGGGGACAGGGTCTGCTGGCTGCGATGAAGGAGGCCATCAAGATCTCTGAGGATCCCGCTCTGGACCTGCCCAAGAGCCCGGCTGGAGCCAACGCGGGGTAGAAATATCTCCACTTTCACTGGCTCCTTCTAGCTTGTAAACCAGATTTGGTCAAAATCCTATTTAAAAGGGAACCTACTCTGCAAAATTCACGTTTTTATATTTCCATTTGGGTCTCAATTGCTTCTAAAAACAACCCAAGCTCTTAAAAAAAAACACACAGCCATTGTTTTGGCAATAAGTTAATGTTTTTATCACTGTATGCACTGTACAGTGGCTGCTGGAAAAGACAAGTGTTGTTGATTTAATATCCAGAAACCTCTTGCTGCTTTCTTGTTGGCTGTGCAGGAGGCTCTACTTCTGCTTTTCAAAGATGGACGATTGTGTAATTGCGCATCTGTTTGCAGCCATTTTTTTGTGCAAATGTCAATGTTGGCACTTTAAATGTAGATTTAAAATCACACCATTACCCTAAAACAGCTCAGTCTGGGGAATATGCAGAACTAAGCCGACTAAAATCTCACTATCTAAGAATGATTTTATGCAAAAAAAAAAATGCTACGAATATGTTTTGTATTGCACATAAACATATCCTGTTCAAGGAAGCATAATATATCACCTTTAAAGGCTAGAAATCATTCCTGAGTGAAGCTTTGAAGGTCAGCTTAAAGCAAAAAAAAAAACAAACAAAAAAAAACAGACTGTTGAGAAGCTTTTATTTTGCTCAAAAGAGAGATGCTGCTCTCATTCCAGCCTTGATCAATTACATCGACCTCATTAGATTGTTTAAAAAACCCCAAAGGAAATCAGAGGCTCAGATGTTTTTCATTGGGTTTTTCAAAGGAATCAAGGCTGGATCTGTTTTAAAGGGCACGTTTTTGTTTTTAATTATGAGTTTATTGTGTTGCTAAAGATCCAAAGCAGCTTGATTGTCCTTCACCCACAGGAAAGTTTTAACTTTCATTTTAAAACTGAAATTATGTATAAGATAACTGTATGATACAGAAATACTCATCTACCAAAAACCTTTTTTGTTTTTCACTGTTGTCTAAGGGGTTTTATAGATGTTTTATATGATAGATGAACACAAAGTAGTTGGAAAATGATACATGGTTTACAAAAAAGTCTTAAAAAGAAACTGAAATGTGCGGCATGCTTGTAAATTCAAGCCCCTTTACATTCCAGTGCAATAAATTGCAAAGCCTTCACATATTTAGAGAAGACAATTGAACACTGTGGAAACTTTCCAAAGAAGTTTAAAACAAGATTAGGCTTTGAAAAATGATCTCAAGCTTCAGACCTGCTGAATCGTCTATAATCCAAACGCCAGACTTGAATTTCACTGATAATCTGTCAAAACTTAGAAGATATTTCTCAAAAATCCAATCGGACTGAGCTTTTTTACCCACAACGGAGAAAGATTTTAGTGTAACATGCGAAAAGCTGGTGGAAAAAAGACTGGCAGAAATGGATGGTGCTATAAAATATCTATTACTGGAGGAAATATTTTAAAAGTTTTCTTTTTCATTTTGCTTTCATGGACAGGGGAGATTTTCTTCTTCTTCTGCGTTTTCTCACAATAATGTACTGATGAGTTCATGCGGCATATCTGAACACTGAAAGTCTTTCTTCTGATATAATATCAGGTTTTCATAAAGTTTTTCCATCTCATTTGTGAGATATCTGAAGTTTTATGTCTTTTTCTTTAGCATAGAAATGCACCACAAGCCTATGTGGAAAATGCAAAAGCAAAACAGGCCAAACATGGGCTTTTCGTCTCTTTCCATCCCTTCTAAGATACAAAGAGAAACTTTCCAGAAGAAAGAAGAAATACACCCAAACTATTTGGACTATTTCTGAGTTATTTTCACAGGATAATAAAGTTAAATCTGATGGTTTTCATTGTGTCTTTATTGTGTTGGTCGTCTGAATAAAGGGCCGTTTTCATGTGCTGTTATCTTACACAACCTTACACAAACAGACATAGATGTGCAGAGAATACATCGATTTTCAATCAATTTTTATAATAAACACATTTTCACTGAGGCGCTTTAAATGTTTATATATTTAACATTTTAAATTGACATTTGTGTCTGTATTAACCAGTGAATTTACTTATTGGGAGGGAACAAAAAAGAAAAGTTTTTCCCCAGTTGGCTCCATACACTTCCCAGTTATGAATTACTTTGTGTTTATCTAGAAAATCCCAGTATGATAGACTGACGTTATTTTTCCAGATCTTCTGTTGCAACATTTTTACAAAGCTACAGATTTAATTAGGTGATTTAAGGGGAAAAAAACATAGTTGTAGCTTTAATATTTCCTGTGCTGTTATCTTACACAAACACTTTCTTCAGTGTTTGTTCACTGAAGAAAGCAGTGAACAAACACTGCTTTTTTCAGTGTTTGTTCACATTGTTATGCAGAAGCTGAAACACAGTGGAGCTTCTAATGCTGAATGTAATTATGACCTGAATTACAATCAGTGAAATATACAGTGCAGTGGGCAGGAAGGAGCTCAAAACGCAGTTATACACCAAGAAAACTGCACAAAGAAGCTGTGATGGAGGCCAGCAGGTTGATCCCAGGTTCCTGTTTTTGTGCTGCAGGTCTGGTGAAGAGGAAGGAGAAGTTATCCACATGGGCAACGCCATCATGTCCTTCTACTCCGCCCTCATCGACCTGCTGGGTCGCTGCGCTCCAGAGATGCATGTGAGGAAAACTGTTGATTAAATTACACTTACGCCTCAGTTAATGGTAAATAAGTAATTATAAATCAATTATCAGGATTCCGGCACATTTTTTACAAAAGTTCCAAGTCTGTTTACTGGAGATATTTCCATTCATGACTGACTTTGAAAACAAAAAATCTGCAATAAGAGAAGGAAAACTGTATAGTCTGGAATTCAGATACCTGTATCTAATTAACATAGATTTTACTTTGTAGTTCATAATTAAATTTGGGCCTTTTTGCACTTTGCATAATCCAGTCTTCAGTGCACATCTTTTCTTTGCAGCTTATCAATGCAGGGAAAGGTGAAGCATTGCGTATCAGAGCCATTCTGCGCTCTCTGGTTCCCACGTCAGACCTGGTGGGCATCATCAGCATCCCCCTCAAGATGCCTGTGGTTAATAAAGGTCAGCACAATTTAGTGGCTGGAGTCATTTCTGGAGATGTGAGAGTAAAAAGCTTTCGGCTGTAGCAGGAAATGATGTTTAGTTTTTATTTAAGGCAGAAGCTGTAAAGTTATAATGATTTTTTAGTTCTCATAATCCATCCTGCTGCTTTTTATGCACAGATCATATCTCAGAAAATGGAATATTCCAATGGAAACTAAAATAATTTGATAAATTTTTCATCTAAGAATCCCAAAGAGTCTTTTTAAATTATATTATGTAAACATTTAGTAGCCTTTGCTACTAAAGAAACAATAGTTTCCCTTTTTCTGTAACAATCTGAATACATAATTTTACCTAAATTATTATGTACAAATGTGGCAGCAGAAGTAAATTCTGAAATATCTGCACTGCTACTTTTTTATTTTCCCCATTTTTATTGTGGCATGTGCATCAATTGGGATTGTTTTAAACTATTAACTTTTTACTTTCAGTTAATTTTGTCCTCTTACCCTCGTCATGAAGTCTTCTGTAGCTTTCTAAAATACACTGTGAAATTTAAAATTTTAGATGCAGTGCTTAATCTGAGTTGTTTAATCTGGCCTGCAGACGGATCCGTGACAGAACCTGACATGTCGGCCTGCTTCTGCCCGGACCACAAGGCCCCCATGGTGCTTTTCCTGGACAGAGTTTACGGCATTGAGGACCAGAGTTTCCTGCTGCAGATGCTGGAAGTCGGGTTCCTGCCGGACCTCAAAGCCTCAGCGTCTCTGGACACGGTGAGTCCAAAAGAACCTTCGTCTAATTCGCAACTCTAATCTAAAATAACTACAACTTTTAGCCACTTGAATGGAAGAAAAAGCTTCTCTGACATCCGATTTCTTAGTGTAGTATCATGATTTCAAGATGTCACGAGACACCACTTTTATCTAATCATATGCAGATGTGAGCACCATGGGAATTTTTGGTCTGAAAATGTCCAATGTTTCAGATTTATTTGTGTCTCATTTGTTTTTTTAACATAAGCCGAAAAGTGCTGCAATCTGCTAACAAACAAGTAACTAATTCAGCTAATTCATCGCCACAATAAATTAATTTGTATTAAAAATATCTGGAAATACTTTCAGTAATTTTTCACCTTTTCACTTTTAAGCTTCAGTTTTATTCAGAAAACTTCTGCTTTCCTTTCTGAAATGAGGCACCAGGTATAAAAACACTTTTTTAGTTCATCTTTGTGTGAAAACTGGTTCTCCGTCCCACAGGAAGTACTGAGCACCACGGAGACGGCGCTGGCCATGAATCGCTACATCGGTTCGGCTCTGCTTCCTCTGCTGACCCGCTGCGCCGCTCTGTTTGGCAACACGGAGCACTACGCGCATTTGGTCGACTCCACGCTGGAGACCATCTATCGGCTGTCCAAAGGTCGCTCGCTCACTAAAGCCCAGCGGGACGCCATCGAGGAGTGTCTGCTGGCCATCTGCAAGTACGCGCTCACTTGGTTTGGCACAAAAACAGAGAGAGAAATAGATTTACAGGACTTTTATCTGAAGACTCGTGTATGATGGTGTATTAGGGCCATTGTACATTAAAAAAAGGGAGCAAATTTACGCTAAAAACCAAAAATTTTCTAGAAAAAATAAGGAAACTTCTGAGTTTCAAAAGCTGAAAATTTGTGAGAAAAAGCTCAGAAATCTTTAGGTTAATCTCAGATACTTTCTCAATTTCTCAGATACTTTCTGAGCTATTGTAGGTTCAGAGTTTGGAAAATTAGCCAAATTTGCAAGAAAAAATCTGAAATTTTGAGATTAATTTAAGAAATATCCTAAAAAAAACCTTGGAAATTTCTTACTTTGAAAAGTCAAAGATTTGCAAGAAAAAACCTCAGAAATCTTTAAGTTAATTGCAGAATTTAGTTTATTTAACTTTTTTTTTTTTTAAAAAAACTGAGATTTCTGAGTTTGATAAATTGAAAATTTGCGAGAGAAAACTCTGAAATGTTCAGATTAATCTCAGAAATTATCTAGAAAAAAAAGCATGGAAATATTTGAGTTTCAAAATTTGAAAGTGTCCAGCTTTTGAAACACATTTCCCAAACAATGTGTAAATTTTTGGTGAAATTGTTTTTTGAAAAATTTTCCAAACGTTACAAATGTTTGACTTAAAAAATGTAGCAGTGTTTTCTCTCTAAAAAAATACGTTTTTGATAGGAAATTTTAATTTCCTAAAAAAAAATTTGGCAGAAATTATCTCCTTTTTTATTTAAAAAAGCCTTAATATGCTGTTGTACATGTGAGTGGATCATAGAACAGCAATCATCCATCCTGCAGGAATCAAATATTAATTGTAAAAGTAAAACTAGGATTTAAAGTAATTCCTAAGGAAGTCCCACTGACTTCTTCTTCTTCCTGTTTTTTGTTATTATTGCTGTCATCACAGCCTGCTTTGAGATTTCTTTTATTTTTCATGTGCAACTCTGATTATCTGCAGGCATCTTCGTCCATCCATGATGCAGCAGCTGCTCAGGCGCCTCGTCTTCGACGTTCCTCTGCTCACTGAATACTGCAAGATGCCTCTCCGGGTGAGGAAGTGCATCTGTTTTCTTCTTGCCGACATCGAACATTTTACACCTGATTTCCTTCACCCTCCTCCAGAATATCCAGCACTCATGTTTCTCTAGTTTCCATGTTTATCTTTGCAAATTTGAGTTAAAACATGGCACACAAGTTAATTTATTTTCATTATATTGGATCTTTCTGCAGCTGCTGACCAACCACTATGAGCAGAACTGGAAGTACTACTGCCTGCCGTCTGGGATGGGCGGCTTCGGCATGGCCTCTGAGGAAGAGCTGCTTCTCACAAAGAAACTCTTCTGGGGAATTTTTGACTCTCTTTCTCAGAAGGTAGGTTAGCTTTCTGTTATCTTCAAATGTATACATTTATTTTGCTGCTGCTTCTTTTAAAAAGTGGGAGCAACTCAATATTGTATAAAAATAAAATGCTTCCAATAATTAGGCTCTCGCTGCTTTTTGTGTTTTCTTTTTGCTCTGTTTTATGGTAATTTTCCTTCTCAACACTCGAGCTTTGCTTCCCTGAGAGAGACGGTTTTGTACTGAATACATAATGAAGTGCTGTGAGCTGTGCAGCTGAAGCAAAGCCCAGATTGATCATTTATCAGTCTGTGACAGGGTCTGTTTCAGCGCACACTTTACCAGCTTTCACTTTAACTCCAAACTATTCACAGTGACTTTTATCTCGTGTCATAAATAGAAGATTGAAAATATTTTGTCAATGCTGTATCTTAAGGATGAGCACCAAGTTGTGAATAAAATAAAGTGGAAGAAAGGATTGAAAGGTCAACATATTTTACAAATTTCTGAAAAGTGTGGCTTGCATTTATGTTTAGTTCCTCTGAATCAGTATTTGTGATCTTCACATAAACCTGTAAGGCTGAGGTTGAATTACTCTATTTACTATTTGACTTTTGATAAAATTTGGTTGCACTGGATTTTAGTTTTGACTGTCAGAGTAAAGGAGGCAGAGAAAATTTGCATGCCACACTTTTAAAAAACATCTTTTTACTTTTACTTACAATTCTACTAATACTCTTAGCAAGTATTAGTAGTGCAAAAATCTTAGTACAATTGAAACAAGGCAAAACGTACAACTAACTTTTCAGCAAGTTGAAAATTCCTTAATATTGAGAAAAAAGTATTTATAATACATATCTTGTTCCTCTGGAATTATTGACTAAAAAAACCTACTCTATTTGCTGAAAAGTTACTTGTAAGTTAGTTTTATCTTATTTCAAGTGTAATAAGATATTTGCAGTAGAAACTAGACCAACAATACTTGGTAGGATTTTGTGTTTTTGCAGTTCAGGTTAGATTCTGCATTGACATTTATGGCTGTAATGTAACAACATTCACAAATCAATCAAAAAGGCAGAAACCAACTTCCTAAGCCTTTCGTTTGTGTTGTAGAAATATGATTCTGAACTGTTTAAAATGGCCAAGTCGTGCCTGTGCGCCATCGCTGGAGCTTTGCCTCCAGACTTTGTGGATACCAGCTTAGGGGCGACGGTGGAGAAACAGGAGTCAGTGGATGCACAGGGAAACTTTGAGCCCAAACCCATCAACACTGCCAAGTATGTGATTTTTACCTGTGTTTATGCGCAATATTATGCAAGAATTTATTTATAACACATGCAAAGCTGCTGACTTTGGGTTAATGACAGATATTTAAGCAATCATTCCTCTTTTCCAGCATCTCCCTTCCTGAAAAACTTGACTACATTGCTAATAAGTATGCAGAGCATTCCCACGACAAGTGGGCTTCAGAGAAGGTCAGAACCTCCTCTTTTTGTACCACATGTCTGCATATTTTATCCATGCAGTGTGTGTTTTTCAGAAGCGCAGTAATGACTCTGACAACCTGCATCTTTAGATGTCGGCTGGCTGGAAACACGGAGACAGTTTGGACGAGCAGGCCAAAGCCCATCCACTGCTGAAGCCATATAAATCTTTAAGTGAGAAGGTATGGAGGGTTGGACTATTTGCAAAAACAAATAATCTCCCTTATTCGTCAGTTTTTACTCTGCTGTTTTTATTGCAAAGTCAGAACAGTTCAAATATGACTTAAAAAAATTAAAGTTCTGTTGATTTCTTATGAGATTACTGATATTTTTCCTGCTCTGTAGCACCTTAGAGCAACTTGTTTGTTTCAAAAAGCTGATAATATCATCATCAAAATTGCAGGAAATTGGTAATTATGTGTTAAATGTTCTCATTGAATAAAAATAAACTACATGTTCTTTTATGTTATGATGTTCTGTCTCACAAAGTTTCAACTAATAGTTGCCCTGATTGAAGGTTTCTCCCAGAAAACCTGCTAAGCCCGGTGGTTGGGACGCTCAGCAGTCATTCATCCAGCGGCTCGTCGTGTTTTTGAGTAAAAAAATGTTTAAAGTTGACAGGAAACTTGAAGATATCACCTGATAATTATGTGTTACTGAATGATTGGAAGATTAATGCCTGAACACCAACTGCAAAGTATTAAAAAATGCAAACATTTAAAATAAAACTTAAATAAATAAGCAATGCTTAGCCTGGTGGGGGCACAAGTAAGGCTGGTGGCCCGCCAGGCTTATAATACACCAGTGGAAAAATTCATACAAGTTAACGGACCCAAACATGCTTCAGAACTGAAATCAGTTGAAATAAGGCGTGATAAAAAAAAAATATATGTAAATTAATTTTAGGGAGATTTGTGAATGTAAATTTCCCTACAATCTGTATATTATACATATATATATTTTTATTCTTTACTTTTGAGGTATTGCGAAGATTGCAAAAGCACAATTTCAGTCTGTGATCAGATACAAAATTCCTTCTCATTACATTTCCATTTACAAAAACAAAACAAAAAGATGGAACAAGGGGGTATTATTTTGGAAAGACATTACTTTTTTGTATATAACTAAGTAAATTATATAGTAAATAGACACTTCCTGAAGGATTAACCCTTTCTTTTTAATTCTCAACATTCTAGCTGAGAATTGCATTGGTGTATTATACATATTTAATAGAATACTAAAGTGCAGAGAGAAAAAAAATGAAATAGTTTAGGATATTGACAGAAATGGAAGCAGGTTGCACAGATCTGAAATTGGTGTAAAAATTGGTGAAGTTAATTGACACAAAGCTTAGAAATTACTTGAATCCCCTTAAGATGATGGTTGTTACACTTCTATTTGCCTTTCTGTTTTATTTTACTAGAGAGTTACTGAGAATTGTAATTATGCAAGCAAAAACTCCCCGTCAAAAGAACCAAAAGGAATCAAAATCCTGCAAAAACAGAGCCGGTATTAAATCCCTGAGCAGAATTTGATCTGATCTTCATTCTGACATCCTTGATTAAATATTAATCATCTGACACGACTTTTATTGTAGTTTACAATTAGAAAATATGATCAGCCACAAAGTATATTGCATCAGTAACATTCATTTTACAACTGAATGTGTTGCTTGAATTATTTTCACTCCAAATGATTTATACACTGAAAACACTCTGCAAATGAAAATAAATCTGAAATACTTGCAGAGTTGAGTCTTTCTGACTTTAATCTTCTGTCAAAGAGATAAAAATGGGAAACACTTATATTTTTTTCTTATTAGTGAACATGTAGAATAGTCTTACAGAGGACAATGAGTTCAGCATTTTGTGTGTAATTTGTAGGAGAGGGAGACCTACCGCTGGCCTGTGAAAGAGTCCCTGAAGAGCATGCTGGCGATGAACTGGAACATTGAGAGGACCAAGGAGGGAGAAGCCATGTTCCAGCAACGAGAGAGTGAAAAACAGAGAAAGCTTTCAGAATCGCAGGTAACTCCTTCAGATTCTGACACTATCAGATTGCAAAAATTGTCGTCTATTTTTTGTTGTGTTGATTCCCCAAATCTACTCCTCGCGATCCAGCATTCAACAACTTTCTTATTTACACCTGAGATTATTTAAATTCCAGATGGAGTCATAGAGTCTAATAGAGTTTCTGACTGAAAACAGGTTAGTCTGAAAAAGGAGGATATGCATCTGCTGCCTCATTTGCCCCCTCTCTGTTTAATTTGTGCAGTCTAACGGATTCAGTCCTGCTCCGATGGACCTGCACAATGTCACTCTGTCCCGAGAATTACAGGTAGGTCTCAACTCATGTTAGTTTGGGGGAAAAGACTCTCCACTGTTCAAATTCATTCTTTTATTTCCACAGAGTATGGTGGAAGTTGTTGCAGAAAATTATCACAACATCTGGGCTAAGAAGAAGAAGACAGAACTTCTGAGTAAAGGTGTCGAAATTAAAAAGCATTACTAAAAAATAAGCATTTTTTTAAATTTATTTTGAATTAATTGTCTTTGACCGAACAGGAGGAGGGTTGGCTCATCCGCTGCTTGTTCCCTATGATACCTTGACTGCTAAAGAGAAGTACAGAGACAAAGAAAAGGCCCAAGAGCTCTTCAAGTTCCTGCAGATAAGTGGCTATGCTATCACAAGGTGAGTCTCTTTTAAATAGATTATTTTTGTTTTTCTTCTATAATTGCTAAATTTACAACTCAAATTCATTTCATTTTCATTTTGAAAACCAGCAAGATTAGGATTTTTTTTAATTTTCCTCTGTGTGGATTTTGTGGAATATTGAAGTTATGAATAAAAACTAATTGGTTGAAGTTGATCTCTTTGCGTCTCGTCTTTTGGTCTCAGAGGTCTGAAGGACATGGAGCAGGACTCGTCATCCATGGAAAAACGGTTTGCCTACAAGTTCCTAAAGAGGCTGTTGAAGAATATCGACTCTGCTCAGGAGTTTATCGCCCATCTTGGTGAGTCTGCAGCACTAATACTAATATTATCAATCACTAAAATGTAAGAACTAAAATAATGACTCAACTGTTCACAGAGGCCATGGCTACCAGTGGGAAAACTGACAAGTCCCCCCATGACCAGGAGATCAAGTTCTTTGCAAAGGTTGGGATGAGGATTTGGAATTACTCCACTTGTATATATATATTTTTAATAAAGTTTTAATTTTACTGAGGTTTTCTTTTTATTCTCCTCAGGTTTTACTTCCAATGATTGATCAGACATTTAAGAATCACTGCCTTTACTTCCTGTCCACCCCCAGCAAGAACCTGAGCAGCTGTGGCTGCGCCTCCAACAAGGAGAAGGAGATGGTCACCAGGTATCACCACAAACAAATCACAGCCTGTTTCAGCTACTTTCTCCTTTAAACTGGTGGAGTTGAGTTGTCTGGCAGTTTTATATATTCCCAGAACCTTTCCTTAAAGAGTATCTATTTTGGGAAATTCACTTTTTGAATGTTTTTATTCTTCCATTTGGGTCGCAACTTATTCTGAAAACAGCAAAGATGGGTTTTTTGGCGATAAGTTGATGCTTTTTTGGTGTCTGGAAAATGAGCCATTTCAAAAACCTCAGAAATGTTGAGTCACAACCGTTACCTAGCAACCACAGTCGAGCTCCAGCACGTTTGGTCAGCTGGTTTTACTGTTGTGTCCGCTGTTGGTTGTGCAGGAGGCTCCACTTCTGCTTTTCAAAGATGTACGATCGTATAATTGAGCATCTGTTTACGGCCATTTTGTAAACTTTGAGTTGTGGAGGCGTGGTCAATAGTAGTTTATTTAGATTTAGGAGCTCAAAATAGGCAGAACGGAGCAGACTAAAATCTCATTTTCTAAGAATGGTTTCGTTTAGGTCATACGATCCGATAGACCATAATAGGTCACCTTTAATTTCTTTCACTTTTCTTTCCTGTCAGCTTTTCTTCAGTTCTGCCTTTATTTCCTCTCCTTTTCCAGCCTGTTCTGTAAGATGGCAGCTCTTGTTAGACACAGGATTTCTCTCTTTGGTAAGGTTGTCGCTGTCTCTGTCTGGATTTTGAATTTGTTCCAGCAGGCAATAAAAAAATGTCTTTCTGTTACAGGAAGTGACTCTGCGATCATGGTGAGCTGTCTTCACATCCTGTCCCACTCACTCGACACAAGGTACACAAACCTCCACGCCGTCTCCACTAACAAAGCTCTGGGAATGTGTCGTCATGTGACTTACGGTTCTCAAAACGTCCAACTTTCCCTCAGAACAGTGATGAAATCCGGCGCAGAGCTGGTCAAAGTCGGGTTCAAGGCCTTCTTTGAGAACGCGGCGGAGGACTTGGAGAAGCTGGTGGAGATGCTGAAGCTGGGGAAGTTCATGCAGTCACGCGCGCAGATGAAGAGCGTCACTCAGAGCATCAACTATGTGACTGTGGCCCTGCTGCCCATCCTCACTGCCCTGTTTGAACACATCAGGACGCACGAGTTTGACGTGGACCTGCTCGGTAAGACCAGCTTAAGCTCTGCAGCAACACTAAATCTTACCAAGTAGTTTTAGCCTAATTTCTAGTGCAAATATCTTAGTACACCTCAGTTCTAGTGGCAGTTTATTCAACTTTGAATTTGTCTGGTAATGGAACTAAATTAAGGAATTATTTACTTAAAACAAGCTTCTGCATATTGCTAAAAAGTTACTTGCTAGTTACTTTGTCTTACCTTAAGTTTGGTAAGATATTTGCAGTAGAAACTGGGCCAAAAATACTTGGTAAGATTTTGCGTGAAATTTTAGAGCCCAAGTCAGACAAAATGTTAAAAACACATTCAGCCATTTTTATTTTTGGCATAATCATGTTTAACTGTGTTGTGTTAAACTACGGTTTAGTTTGGATAAAAGAGATCGGAGCCAAATGAAACTAATTCATTTCCTGCCAGGATTCTCATCCTGTTTTACTCAGTGATTTAATCATTAATGTTTTATTATCTGTGTTTATTTGTTAGTTGATGATGTGCAGCTGTCCTGCTACCGAATCCTGATGTATTTCTACAGCCTGGGAACCGGAAAGAATGTCTTTGTGGAGAGGTGAGAGGTCAATATCTTTAATGGCACTGGTTTATGTTCTTCATGTGCTGACCTGAAAGATATTGCTTTGGCTAATTGTTATTTTATTTGCAAGAACTATAGCTATTTTTTTCAGTAAGCCAGTAATTTAATGCAAACAAGGAGCTCAAATTCAACAGATTTGTTTTATTTTTATTAAGTCATAAATATAAAATTTTTGTGAAGCTTAAAACAAAAGTGTATCAGGACACAATCTGTGTTTTGGTGCGTCTACGAGTCCAAATCAGTTTTTGTTTTAAGTTTTTATGCATTTAAAAAAATCAGGGGAAAGTTCAATTTAGCTCTAAACTGAAAACTAGAGAGAAAATGTGAGATTTTGATCACTGACTAAATGATTGCTCCTTTAGCTAATACCATTATGTATTCAAAATTATCCGTGATTGGACAAGTTTGGGGAAAAGAGAAACGAATCAGATGTGTCGTGTGTTTTTATTTTTGTTTGGAGGACACAAACGTGTTTAGCCACATAATTTTCCAGACCAAACCCATTGAGAAATTTCCAGATCTTTTGAGTTAAAATATCTTTTTTCCTAAACTAAAATACTTTTACTATAAATTATTTTTTTGCTCTGTGCTCAGAATTTGCTTAGAAAATATTTACTTTTGCAATTTAGGTTTTATTTGCCATTACTTCACACATAGTAATCTGTAAGTCAAACATTAGGTGATGCTTTCTCTTATCAGTTTATCTTAGTTCCTAACATGTGATCAATTGTATGAGTTTATTTGCTGTTTTTCAGACATCTTCCAGCGATAGGGGAGAGTCTGGCGACCTTGGTGGGAGCGATGCCGGTGGCGTTCCTGGAGCCTCATCTTAACGCTCACAACCCACTTTCAGTTTTCAACACCAAGACGCCCCGAGAGCGAGCCAGTGAGTTTCCAGCCGCGCCTCGTCTCGTCTTTGACGTTCGTCGACCTCGCTAAGGCTGCGGCGCTTGTGTTCGCTCACAGTGACGGATGTTTCTGCGTTACAGTCCTGAGCATGCCCGACACGGTGGAGGAGATGTGTCCAGAAATGCCTCGCCTCGACAAGCTGCTCAGGGACGTCAACGACGTGTCGGAGTCCGGCGCTCGCTACAGTGACATGCCACAGGTCCGCTTTGCATCTAAACAGCTGCTGCTTTTGAGAAATTATGTAAAATTAGGACTAATTAGGACTCTTTGTTTATTTATGTTTTTTGATCCCACTAGAACATATAGAAGAAGATTGGGGCAACTAAAAAAATTAAAATATTTTCTCCGAAATTTGACTTTAATCTTCTGAAGTCAAATGTCAGAATTCTGAGAAAAAAGTTAGTTTTCTGAAATTAAATTCTGAATTTTGAGATTAAATTCAAAATTCCAAGAAAAAAAGTCAGAATTCCGAGATTAATTTAAAAATTCTAAGAAAACAGTCAATTTTTGAATTTAATCAAAAAATGAATTTAATCTCATAGAATTATGAGATTAAATTCAGAATTCTAAGATTAATTTCAAAATTCTGAGATTGAAAAATTTGAATTCTGAATTTAGTCAAAATTCTGAGATTAAATTCAAAATTCTAAGATTGATTTCAAAATTCCAAGAAAAAATGTCAGAATTCTGACATTGAAAAATTTGAATTCTGAGATTTAATTCAAAATTCTGAGATTAATTTCAAAATTCTAAGACAAAAGTCTGAATTTTGAAATTAATGTCAGAACAGACCTGAACTGGTACCAAAATATTTGAGATTTTCTTGCCTATTTGCCAAATTTGCAAGAGTTGTATTTCATAGTCATACCTTTAACCTGGTAATTTCTGGACGTTATACTTTTCCTCTCAATTTGACCTGAACTTTGTGTCAAAGTGTGACCTCCAGCCGTTTCCTGCAGGTCATTGAGGTCGTCCTCCCCATGCTGTGCAACTACTTGTCCTATTGGTGGGAGAAAGGCCCGGAGAACTCGCCACCGGACACCGACTGCTGCACCATGGTGACGTCTGAACACCTGAGCATCATTCTAGGAAACATCCTGAAGATCCTCAACAACAACCTGGGCATTGATGACGCTCCCTGGATGAAGAGGATTGCAGGTGAATCACTAAGATTTCACCTTTTAGCTGGATTTAAAATGCCGTTTAACTCCAGTCAAGTCGTGTATTTTCCATAAATCTCACTACATATAAAGGGAAGCATCGGTAAATGGAACAAATTGTCAGCCTATAAGTAATTAAATGCCTAAATATCTTTAGTTAGATACATTTACAAGACTTTTTAAGCCTGATTGATTAAACAAAGGCAGAAAAGTCTAGAAAATAGCCGTTTTGTTTCCACTCCTTCTAAGCAACATTACCGCTAATAAAGTTTATTTTTTGGGAAAAAGTCTCTTCTACAGATTCTTCCTGCTTCCAGTTATATTTCTGTCTCTCCCAGTTATAACTCACCATTCTGGTCTCCAGTTTACTCGCAGCCAATCATCTGCAAAGCTGGAGCTGATCTGTTGAGAAGCCACTTCCTGCCCACAATGGAAAAGCTAAAGAAAAAGACAGTGAAGGTAAGAACCATGAATGGACTGCAAACTGTTTTTTACTTCCTTGGTAAACCAGTAACATCCTTAAATATATATTGTCACTAAGTTTAGTAATCACTTCTGTAAAGTTTAAGTTGTGTGAAGTATGCCTTAAAAATAAAATCAGATTTTTTTCATTTCAGATCCAATTTCTGATTTTAATTAATTTATTTGTTCTCACTTTCTTTTCTAAATAAACTATATTTGTTAAAATATTATTTAATTTCCCTTTGGGATTAATAAAGTATTTTTGAATTTGAACCTAAATTTGAATAATGTGTTTTTTATTTCAATCATCCTTCCTATTAGTTGTACAACAGTATTAAGGCCAGGCTACAAGAATTTTGGTTTAATTATGAGCATGTCATCATAATATTAGCAGAATAAAGATGCAGTTTTATCAGAATGTCTTAAAATTACCAAAAGCAAAATTTATGAAGTATTTTCTGTTGAACTTATACTAAAGTATAACTTCACAAGATGCTCAACATTCCTCATTTTAATGTTTTATTACTTTTCCGTGCCCTAGTTTTCAAAAAATAAAACATTATTCTGATAATCTTACAGTTTCATTCTTGTAATTTTATGACTCTTTTCTCGTTTGGTGCCTGAATTCAAAGTCCAATATAAGTAAAAGCGGTGAAACTCGTCTCTCAAACAAGATGGCGGCTCTGGGCTTGATGACATAACTCTGAACTATGGAAACCCAAACACTGCATTCAGTGTTTGGAAAATCTGATTTTCCAAATATTAAATCTTCAAACTAGATTGATTGATAAAATCTATTTTTCTCAAACAACACTTGTTTAAGTTCAGTAACTTTAGTGTGTTGAAGCTAAATGGTCTTGTGATCAGAGGATTAATGTCTCAGCCAGATCTAGAGAAGCTCATCCATGCGTTTATCTTTAGTAGCATTGATTACTGCAACAGCGTCTTCACAGGTCTGCCTAAAAAATCAATCAAAAAGCTGCAGCTGATCCAGAACGCTGCTGCTGCTGGAGTTCTGACTAAAACCAGGAAGATAGAGCACATCACACCAGTTTTAAAGTCACTGAGCTCCCTGTAGCTCAGAGAATAGACTGTAAAATACAGTTGCTAGTTTATAAATCACTGAACGGTTTAGCACAACAATACATTCAAGATCTGCTGCTGCAGGAGAAGCAGCTTTCAGCTTCTATGCACCACAAATCTGGAACAAACTTACAGAAAACTGTAAAACAGCTGAAACACTGACTTCCTTTAAATCTCGACTGAAAACCCACCTGTTTAGAATCGTATTTGAAACATAATCAATTACGAATGTAACGATGGCGCTTGAATTAATGTAATGTTTTGATTGCTGATTCTGTGTTGCATGACTTTGTGTTTGTTATGATGTAAAGCACTTTGAAATGCCTTGCTGCTGAAATGTGCTATACAAATAAAATTGGATTTGTGATGCGTTAAAGTGCGGTCAGGAATAAGCAGATTTCTGTTTGATTGCAGGTTGTGTCTGAGGAGGAGCTGCTGAAGGCCGACGGTAAAGGAGACAACCAGGAAGCAGAGCTGCTCATCCTGGATGAGTTCTCTGTGCTCTGCAGGGATCTCTACGCTTTCTACCCCATGCTCATCCGCTACGTGGACAACAACAGGTACAACTACAGACTTCACCTTTTTGGAAGCGCAATTTTGTTTAGAGGCGTCATAATTCATTTTATTTGTGGTTTCGGTTGTGTGAGGTTTTTTATTTCTGTATTAGTTATTGTTTTTGGTTGTCGTGTTTTGTTTGGATATATAAAATATCTTGCAGTTCTTATGGAAATTAAATATTTGTTTTTGAGAGGATGAAATGTCATTAACATGCCATTATAATGTATCCAAGTAAGAGTAACTGTACTTCAACATATTTTTACTCAACTAAAAGTAAAACTCATTTAATATTTAAAAACTACATCATCAGACGGAATAAAATAAGTGGAAATTTTGGTATTTTGGGACCAAAATGACAGAAGTAATAAAAAATAACAAAATCTAAATATATAAAACTTGTGAAACTTCAATAAAAACTGCAGGTGTGCGTCTGTGTCTGGTGAATTTTTGGTTTGTTTCTCATTCAGTGGGTAGAAAATCCAGAAATTTTACTCAAGTAAGATTAGTGATGCTTCATAAAACTAAAACAGTAGTCATGTTAGAAATTACTCAATTTAATAGTCATTTAATATTTGCAAAACTGCATCATCAGATGGACCAAAATATAAAGTTAAGGGGAAATTTTGGCTTTTAAAAATGACAAAAAGTAACAAAAGAATAACAAAATCAGGCAAAAGAAAATTTTTCCAAATCAGTTTCTTTCTTTCAGTTTCTAAACGTATGAAACTTAAAAGAAACTTGTGTGTAAATTTTTGGTTAAAACATGTTTATTTTTCATTCAGTAGGTACTTTATAATAAAATTTTACTTTTTAGTAAAAATACTCCTAAATAGTTACTCAAGTAATGGAGTTACTACCCGACTCTGATTATAAATATATTTATAATAAAATGGTCACAAAACAACAATATTACCATTTATTGCAATAATAATAAAATTAGTCACGGTGACAGGCCTGTAGTTTTCATAGGTTGGTATAGTTAAAGTATCTCTCTGTCCCTTCCAGGTCCAGGTGGCTGAAGGAGCCAGATGCAGACTCCACTGAGCTCTTCAGGATGGTGGCTGAGATTTTCATCCTCTGGTGCAAATCCAACGTAGGTCCCTCTGCTCACTCTGTTAACTCCTCGTGTTCCAGCTTCTGAACAGACTTTTGTTTTTCTCTTCTGATGTAGAACTTCAAGCGTGAGGAGCAAAACTTTGTGATTCAGAACGAGATCAACAATCTGGGCTTCCTAACCGGGGAGGGCAAGTCCAAGATGTCCAAGGTAATTTTCATCACTTTGTGCAGGAGGTTATTTAAACAGTAACAAAAGAAGAAAGAAAAGTGTTATTTTACCAATTCTACTGGTAGAGATTTAACTATGTTTTCCGTCTGCAGTCTGGTGGCGACCAGGAGCGAAAACATAAACGCCGCCGCGGTGAATATTACTCCATCCAGACGTCTCTGATCGTAGCTGCGCTCAAGAAGCTGCTGCCTATCGGCTTGAACATGTGCACACCGGGAGACCAGGAGCTCATCTCTCTGGCAAAGATTCGCTACAGCCTGGTAAGAAACGGATCTGCTGCTTTGATTTTTAAACTTTGAAATGCAAGTTCAATTCTCATAGCTGTAGATTTTAGTAATTTTTGCCACTTTACTTATAAAGCGGCAAAAATTGTACTATCCAAAACTAGCTACACTTACTCAATTACATTTACGTTTTTGAAAAATAAAATACTTTTAGGAGTATTTTTACTACGCTGTACTTTTTACTTTCACTTGAGTGATTGTATTCTGAAGTATTTCTACTCTTACTCGAGTAAAATTTGTGGATTCTCTACTTAATGAATGAACCAAACCAAACACACACCTGCAGTTTTTGTTACAGTTTCATAAGTTTTTTATTGAAAGAAACTGATTTGGAAAAATTTAGTTTTGCCTGATTTTACTTTTTATTTTTTTGGTCCCAAAATTTTCACTTTACTTCATATTTTTGTCCATATGATGATTATTAAATACTTTTTTATTATTTTACTAAATACTTTTTTATTCTTACTCGAGTAATTTCTTAGATGGCCACTTTTGACTTTTTACTTGAGTACAACGTTTGAGCGTAACTTCCAAGTTTTTTCATGTTGTATTTTAGCTAAAATTGTATTTAAACTAAGAGTTGAGTCCAAAATAAAGACAAATTTCAGAAGTTCAGCATTCTTTAATCAAAGATATTTAAGGTTTAGTTTCTAAAATAATAAATCAATTATTCCGATGTTTATTAACGGTGTTTTGAACAAACTGCCTCTTTGCAGAAAGACACGGACGATGAGGTGAAGGAGCATTTGCGTCAGAACCTCCACCTGCAGGAAAAGGTGAAATCATCTTCAGCATTTCAAGCAGAACAGAGCAGAAATCCCTTGAACACAATTTGCTTGATTATTGATTATTTTTGTAATTCTAGTCTGATGATCCAGCAGTTCACTGGCAGCTGAACCTTTATAAAGACGTAGTGGTGAAATCGGAGGAGCCGTCGGATTCGGAGCACACGGTGGAGAGAATCCAGAGCATCTCTGCAGCCGTCTTCAATTTGGAGCAGGTAGAAATTATTTTAAATACATTAAAATGTCTATTCCTCATTTTGAATGAAGATTAGACATATACAAGAGCTCAAAACTACACAGTAAAAACATCAGTGCTAAATTAAAAAGTGTTAATTTAACACAAAGTGTCTATATGTTTGTGCTGCGTTTGTGCAGAATTTTTTTTTTTGTGCCGGTATCATTTTAAAGATATTTAGAAATGTTTCCAGAGGTCATGAAAGGTCAACCGGACCCTCCCACCTTCTTCAAATCAGACAAAAATTACATCAATCAACTCAACTACTTTTGTGCTGATTTGTGCAGCAAACCTTTTTGTTTGTGCTGCTTTGGTAGTGAAGATATTAATGAAATTTTAAAAGTCAGTTTGATTTTGTAAAAGTGGGAGGGGCTAGTTGACCTTTTGACCTTTAAACTTTCATTAGTATCTTCAAAACCAACCTTCACTCAGGTCCAGGTGTCACATTAACATTACGATGCTGTTGGTGTTAAATAAAAACATTTTTATTTAACACTTAACATTGTTTCTGTGTATTAAAAATTATTTGCTTTTGATATAAATACACACATCACTGCCTTAAAAGCGTTTCACTTTTTTCAACAAATTTAATTAATTCAAATGAAATTATTTTAAAAGCTGTTGCTTGGATTTGTTCACGGTGAAACATTCCCACAGCATGATGCTGCCACGGCCATGAATTTGTACTCATGTGAAATTACACATACGTGGGCTCTCTTAATAAAATGACTACTGAAGGTAATTTATTGTACTCTATTTTCTTAGGGAGGTTTTGAAAAAAGGGGGTAAATTTATAATTACGCCACACTTTTCAGATTTTTTTCCTTACACTTTTTTAAAACTTATATAATTTACATTCAACTTAACAAGCTTTCACATAAAATCCCAATTTTTTTTTTATAAATATGAATTATTTATTATTTTATTCCCGTCTTAAACAGTTAAGCAAACTAAGTCAACAAAATCACAGATTTTTAATGTGATGATTGGTGTTTTATCTGATTTTAAACTGATTTTTAAGACAAACGTTTCCGTTTTGTTACGTATTTTTTCCCTCCAGGTGGAACAGCCTCTGAGGAACAAGAAGTGCATCGTCCAAAAGCTGCTGTCCAAGCAGCGTAAGCGGGCCGTCGTCGCTTGTTTCCGCATGGCTCCACTCTACAATTTACCCAGGTGAGTGTTTATCTTTTAAACTGTCAATTTCAACATTTAAATACTGGCTTTAAAATAATATAAAATACAGCTTTTTCTCATCATCCTAGACGTAGGGTCTGTTACTTAACCAGTACAAGCCTTCATCCCGTTCCCGCTGACCTTCTCTCCTCTGTGTTGTTTTATTTATGTTTTTTTAACACTTCCTCACCCTCCCTCCTCTTAGATACAGAAATAATAATTACTTCCTGAATGGCTATCGGGAGGTTTGGCTGGAAAGGGCGTTCAAAGCCTCCAGCTTTGACCGCCTGTTCTCCCTGCTGACGGTAAAGTGACGTTGCAAAAGCTTCACACCTTCAAACCCCTTCTTCTCATCCGCCAGGCTGTGGACCAATGGCTGCCTAGCAACCAACTGCTGATTCTGATTGGTCGGCTAGAACGAGCCTGGAGAAATTGATGTAATGGCAATAATTAAAAACGTTTTAGGCTATTTGCACTGCAAAAACACAAAATCTTACAAAGTATTTTTGGCCTGGTTGCTAGTACACTTCAGACTACAACACAACTAACTCATAGCTGCTTATTTTAGGTCAATATTTTATAATATTGATGAGAAAGTATTAGTTCCACTGGCAGATTATAAATCGTGTCAAACTTGAGGTTCATAGGCCAAATCTGACCCACTATAGCTTCTTATGTGGCCCTCTAGATTCTAGACTAAACACTAAATGAGCTTAAATATTATATTATCAATCAAATAAATGCAGTTTTTATCTTTTAAAAACTGCATTTACTGCCAAATTATATCAATCAGTCCCTCCAGTTTCTTGGGAATTATTGTGGAAATTCACACAAAATCAACAAATTGAGCTAAAAACTTTGAGTTTATTGCAGATTTTTCTAAAAGTCTTTTTTACTTGTGCTAAACAGCTGCCTCAGCTTTAATTGATGTCAGATTATAGTCCAAGATCTTTACAGCGAGGAATAAAAATTCAAATTTACCATCATAAATAAGCGCAAATATTTCCAAATTAGAACCACAAACACTTTGATTTTTATTGCAAAAAATCACAAAATCCTGCAGGATTTTGTGATTTTGTGAGGCTAATGTGACTTACATTCTGGTACAACCAGCCCTGTAAGAGCATCATGATCCTGATTTGGCCCAAAACCAAAATGAGTTTGACACCCCTGTTATAAAACCAATATTAAGGAATAATCAACTTAGAAACTAGAATAAAATCTCTTGGTATAATTTTGTGTTTTTGCAGTTTTGTGAAATGTTTTCCAGCTTTTAGTTGAAGAATTCAGTAAATCTTGAGTCATTTTTCCTCCTGCTTTGATTGAAAGATTTCACAATCTTCCTAGATTTGTTCATCCTTTTTAAGAAAATGTGTTTTAATGCCTAAACTTGACCAGTCAGAAGAGCCAGTGGATCCTACATTGACCAATCACAACCCTGCCTGAAATGCACCTCTCCTCCTCCCTGACATCTCTCTTTCCTTTCTCCTCACAAAAAAAGGAGAGAACCTTCACCAGAATCCATCCTAATGCCACTCTACCTCCTCCCACCTCCTCTTCATCCCTCCATCTCCCCTAACCCCTTCCCCAGGCATCGTGCTATCAACTTCTTCATGCCGGCCTATGAGAGACTTTGGATAGAGGCAGAGGAGTACTCCTTTGAGGAAAAGCTAGTTCAGGACCTGGCAGTAAGTACGGGGCTCGCCCCGCCCCTGCCCTGCGTTGGCACCCCTCTGCCGGTCCTGTTTGCAGAATGCTTCCTTAGATTGGCGCCCGTTGAGCCTTGGGAGCGAGTCCGGGCGGGGATGCCGCCCAAAGCGCCCGGCAGCCCGCGCTCCTGGCATGCTAAGTCCTTCAGACAGAGATCCGTCAGGAGTCAGAGGCTGCATGATGAACTCAGGAGGCGCAGGGCCAGAAAAGCGGGCTGTGGCGTTCTGATGGCAGCGGTAAGGAGGGTTCTCACCCCGCAGCAGGAGGCTGCCGTAGCTGTTTGGCTGTCGGACGCGGATCCAACCCATCAGTTGTCTTTTCGCTGTACTCTGTAAGACGTGTGTGACGGTTCTGTGGCCGTGTCGTCAGTGGGCATGCTCGCCTCGGCTGCTTGGAGATCATACGTCATATTTTATCTCTGTCAAACTGTGAAACGTTTTTCTACCGCGTGTAAGTTTAGGTCTAGTTTTCAATCCGTCATGTAAGTTTGAGTTTATGAAGATTATCGTTTTGGACCAGGATCATTCTTCATGTTTGCAAAAAATACAAAATCTTAACAAGTATTTTTGGACTGGTTTACAGTGCAAACATCTTAAAAAATAAGACAAAATTAACCTAAAAGTGACTTATTAGTAAGATAAAAAGGCTTGTTTTCAGTAAATAATTCGTTAATATTGATGAAAAATTTCTAGTTCCATTGACAAATTATTTAACTAATAAGATATGTTCCCTTGTTATAAGTTAATTTATCTGCCAAACTAACTAGAACATTTTCATTAATATTAAGGAATTAATTACTTAAAACAAGCCTCTTTATCTTACTAATAAGTCACTTTTAGGTTAGTTTTGTCTTATTTTTTAAGATATTTGCACTATAAACTAGACAGAAAATACTTGGTAAGATTTTGTGTTTTTGCAGTGCGCTTGCATCTGTTTGTTGCATCATGCATGCTTTTAAAAACTTAACGCATCTCAAATTTCCTCATTCTCTCCACGAATCACCTGGCGAACAAAGTCTGCATGCTGGTGAGACATAACTGACTCGTTCATGTGTTTTAAAGGGAACCTGTTTTGCTAAATTCATATTTTTTGTACTTACATGTTGAATCTAAAAACATCCCAAGCAATTAAAAAAAAAAAAAAACACCCAGTAAGTTGATGTTTTTTGGTTTCTGAAAAATTTGCTGTTTCAAACGCCACAAACAACCAAGCACGGCCCCCGTTACCTAGCAACCCCAGCAGAACTCCAGAATGTCTGGTTTTACCGCTGTACAATGGCTGCTGGAAAAGACAAGTGTTTTATTGTTGACTTACCATCCAGAAACCACTTGGTGAATTTGTGTTGGTTGTGCAGGAGGCTCCAATTTTGCTTTTCAAAGATGTATGATTGTATCCTTACACATCTGTTTGCAGCAATTTTCACGTGCGAGTATAAACGTTGAGTTGGCGGGCGTGGCCAATAGCAGCTTATTTGGATTTAAAGTGACAGAGACCCAAAAACATTCTGGAAGGAGCTCAAAACAGACACAAATCTGATGCAAAAACATGATTTGTTTAGGCCACAGACTTATCCTAACCTGAAGCATAATAGGTCGCCTTTAAATAAATAATTTCGATTATATTCAAGCTTGAGAGGAAGAAGAACGAGTGAGAAAATCTCCTGCAGGATGAGTGATAACAATGCAGTTTGTTGACTTCTGTAGAAAACCCCGATGAAGATTGTGGAGGAAGAGGAAGAAGAGGAGGCTGAGATGAAGCCGGACCCGCTCCACCAGCTCATCCTCCACTTCAGCCACAACGCTCTGACGGAGAGAAGGTGAGAGCCTGAAAACTCCTCAGAACCGCAACACGAATGTCAATTAGTACAAATATGTCTGTGTTTTATTAGAGCTTTTTCTCAGTTAGTGAAACTACAAATGTTAATGATTTACTGGGAATTAAATACTTTCAAGAACAATCTTAACCACGGTCACAACTTTAAGTTTTTTTATTCTTTTCTAGATTTATATGTTTAGAGAAATGTTTGCCAATTTTTCTTCACAAAATCAACTTTCAAATCATTTTAAACTTGATCTACGTATTAGGAGATTACCTAAATTTTATTGTGAGATTTCAAAGTTAAAGGCAGTGACAATCAGATTTTAAATGTTTTTTAAATTTCTAAACCAGATGCGTCAAATTCATTTTCGTTTTGGGTCAAATCAGGATCATGAATGCTCTTAAAGAGCCAGTTGTGCTAGAATGTATTGATAAAACCTGTTCACAAACTGTTAAAATATCAATGAATCATTAAAATTAAATATTATTGAACATCTTTTTAGTCCCTCCAGGATTTCGTGATTCTTTTTGTGATTTTCTTCAATAAAATTCAAAGTGTTTGTGGTTCTGATTTGGAAATATTTGCGCTTATTTATGACGGTAAATGTTTTTTTTACTCCTGGCTGTAAAGATCATGGACTATAATCTGACATCAATTAAAGCTGAGGCAGCTGTTTAGTACAAGTAAGAGTTTTTGAAAATTTTTGAGAAACATTTGTTGATTTTGCTTGAATTTCCACGATAATTCCCAAGAAACTGGAGGGACTGATTGATATAATTTTACAATAAACTGATAAAAACAGCATTTATTTGATTGATAACATTATATTTAATCACACCTAGTGTTTAGTCTAGAATCTAGGAGCCACATAAAAAGCTACAGCGGGCCGGATTTGGCCCACAGGCCTCAAGTTTGACACCTGTGCTCTAAATTATCTGCTACTTTTGTGACGGTTTGTAAAATACTCTGCCGACTGTGGTTGTAATACCTTTTCATAATATTGTGATTTTTCTCTTTTTCAGCCACCTGGAAGTAGATCCTTTATATATCGCGTATGCAGACATGATGGCAAAGGTATTTTCCTTTTTGAACAGCTTCAACATACTCTATTAATTAAAGGTTTTAAATTGTGACCCTGTATTTTGTCAGAGCTGTGCAGAGGACGAGGAGGAAGAGGAAGAAGAAGGGCGGGAAAAGACATTCGAGGTACTTGGACGTTACTGCTTTGTGCAGCAGCTCTAAAACTGTTTTTATGTCTTTTTGTGAGGCACGTTTTCGTTTTCCACCTTCAGGAAAAGGAGATGGAAAAGCAGAAGATCCTGTACCAGCAGGCGAGGCTGCACGCTCGTGGGGCTGCAGAAATGGTGCTGCAGATGATCAGCGCCAGCAAAGGTAGAAATGATCCGGCTGGAAAAATCTGCCTGCTTGTAATCATCTGAATGTCTGGAGAAATAATTCAGGAAGGATCTGACTTTATGCTAGGATGCATTTTGGAAAATGGCCGTTAAATAGTAAAACTAAGCTTTCATCTCTCAGCCTCATTACTTTTTCATGTTGAATGTTGATTTCAAACGTGTTCAACCCTTCACATTAATTTTAAGATATAAAATGATAAGATTCACCTGGAATCCATGCCACATTTTTTATACAACTTGCAAAATTCAAAACTTACAATTCCAAGGAAGGAAGGACACGAATCTGGAAAGAAAAACTATGAGAAAGGGAGGAAAGAATGATGGAAGGAAGAAGAAATGAAGTAAAAAAAAAAAAAAAAAAAGACTTGAGGAATAAAAAGCAGAAGGAAGAAGAAAGAAAGAAAGATGGTGAGACTTGTTTTTAAAAAGTTAAGAAGTCCTGGAGAAAAGAAAGGAGTGACACAGGAAAGAATGGAAAAAAATAAGTAAATTCTTGACAATTATCGTGGAAATTCACACAAAATCAACAAATCCCTGCACTTTTTTGTGCTAAAAACTGGGAGTTTATTGTAGATTTTCCTCAAAAATTGTCAAAAACTTTCTTACTTGTACTAAACAGCTGCCTCAGCTTTAATTGATGTCAGATTATAGTCCATGATCTGTACATATATAGTAATAAAAAGTCATTTACCATCATATATAAGCACAAATATTTCCATATTAGAACCACAAACACTTTGATTTTTATTGGAAAAAAATAACAAAAAGAATCACGAAATCTTGGAGGAACTGAAAAGATGTTCAATATTTAATTTAAATGATTAATTGATATTTTAGCAGGTTTTATCAATACATTCTGGCACAACTGGCCCTTTAAGAGCATTAATGATCCTGATTTGACCCAAAACGAAAATGAAGTTGACACCGCTGTTTTAGAGAAACAGGATAAAAAGCGGCTGAAGATAAATGCTAAGTTAAACTAGCATTTATCTTTATCTTTACCTTTTTCTCTCCACCATCAGGTCGTCTGGGCCCCATGGTGACCTGCACCCTCAAACTGGGCATCTCCATCCTAAATGGAGGCAACGTGCAAGTTCAACAGGTGACCTGCATCCAGATCTCTGCTCCCATTCAACAACCTGCCATAAGCTGCATGATAGTTTTATGATCTCATAATCTTCCTTTATCACAGAAAATGCTCGGTTACTTGATGGACAAAAGAGACGCGGGCTTTTTCAAGAGTCTGTCAGGACTGATGCAGTCTTGCAGGTAGGGATTGTTGGAGCAAAAAGCTTTGAGACGGACAGAAATGTTGTTTTCTTACCATCTCTGTTGCTTTCATGGTAGCAAACTGTGTTGTGTTTTAAAAGTGGGAGCCACCAGGGGGCGTTGTGGGAGCCTCAAAGTTTGAGGGAAGATAAAAAAAAAATTATAAATCATATATTTTTCATCAGAATTTTTGTTTTCTGTTACTCAAATATTTTTAAATAAAATATAAGTTAAAATAATTAATTTAAATGTTTCTTTTGTAAATTTTCTGACTGGCTGCCAAGTTGAAGTTGCTTTGCTCCTTAAGCTTACTAACTAAATGTTAGCTCTAAACTAAATACTTGGTTGCTACCTAAGTGTTTGGATGGCCAACAAAATAGTTAGCTTGTGAACTAAATATTAGCTTTAAGCAAATATTTATCTTGCTAACTAAATATTACCTTTAAACTAAATACATGGGTTGCTAAATAAATGTTTGGTTCATAAAGAGGTTTTGAATTAATGTTTTTAATGATGCCTGAAAAGGGAATAATAAAAACCATGACAGCTTCACATGAGAAATGTGTAACAACCCTGATTGATAAAATCTTCAAATGTCCAGGATGCTAAAAAATAAGAAGCTAGCAGCATGTGTCTATCTCCTGAAGTGGAGCTAACTATTTTTATCCTGCTTTATTCTCTCAGTGTCTTGGACCTGAATGCATTCGAGAGGCAAAACAAGGCAGAAGGACTTGGCATGGTGACGGAAGAAGGTTCAAGTAAGTCTGAAGACTTTTTCCTGTTACGCATTTTTAAACTTTCCATTGAAGTTGAGTAAAGCTGGACCTTTGTATCAATGTTTGAAATGTGTGGATCAATGCCTGGACTTTTGAAGAATCAAAATGATGAATTTTGATTCAGTTTGCTGCTTGTCTTGGAGTCAGTGAAGTTTTCGGTGTGATGTTTTTTGAATTTAATGAAAGTAGGGATAAGTTTTTCACTACAGCCCCGAGAAAAATCCCACTTTAGATTAATATTCTGATGGAACCAGAGCGAAGATGAGGAAGATTTGGTTTAGTGCTAAAATCTCTCACCTCTCTAACTTTCACCACAAACTTCCCGTCTCATCAAACTGTTTGTCTCATCATCATCATTTCCACTGAGATTTAACAATTCACTGTAACTACTGTTGTCTCTGTAGCGTTTCAAACCTTTCACCATGACTCAGTTCCTGTTTTGTTAGATGCAACCCAGACCACTGGTTTCCCCCTTCGTCCTGAGCAGCATGTCTTTGTTTTTCCACCCGTAGCTGATGTATTCATATCTCTTTGTATTGTAACTCGGTGTCCTCTCTTTTTGCTTATGTCTTCGTGTGCCGTTTGTCTCCTTCCTGTCATTTTAAAAACCCATCGACGGCAGTCCACACTCGGCGGGGTAAATAGCAAATTTAGATCATCGTGATATGGCTATGCTTCCACCCTGAATGTTCCCTCCATATATGTGGTCCATCCTCCCTGCTTTTATTTGTGAAGCTCCTCCTATAGATGTCTGTAGGGAGCATGCTGATGGAGATCCCTCAAAGTGGGCCATTAAAATCAACCCACTGCCTGTTTTCTGTTTTATCCTGCTTTTTGTTCAAGTTTCCCTCCCATGTTAACATTTACTAATGCCAGTCCTGATTAGTGCTGCTCAGATATGTTGTAAGGCTTTCAGTGCCACTTCCAACAGGTTTGACTAAGTAGGTCTGTGGGATCTTCCACAGCTCAAGCAAAGCTTTGTCTTGCTTTGGATTTGGGGGCTATTCCACAAAGCTGGTTCTGTTTTGTAATGATCAACTTTCACATGGCGTCACAAGCTGCTTTCTACAACGGCGTGGTTGGGCTACTGTAGGTAGAACAACAAAAGTTTACATTTCTCCCACTTTTTTGCCAAAAATCTCACATTTTCTGGAAAAAAACTAGTTTGAAAAGTCAAAACTTTGCTAGAAAAGTCTAAGAATTTTTTTTGATAAACGTCAGAAATATTCTAGAAAAAAAGAGTGAAATTTCTGAACTTCAAAAGTTGAAAATATGCCCCCAGAAAAACATTTTAAAAATGTAAATTTTGAGATAAATCTCAGAAATATTCTAGGTTAGGTTAGGTTAAACTTTATTAATCCCATAGGGAAATTGAACAAACAACAAAATTTCTGAGCTTCAAAAGTTGAAAATACGCTAAGAAAAATTTAATTGAGATTAATCTCAGAAATGTTTGAAAAGAAAATTTGTTAGAAAAAGGATTACTTTATTTATTATTTAATTAATTTCTGATTTCCAAAAGTTGAAAATATGCTAGAAAAAAAATTGAATTTTTGAGATCAGGCTCAGAAATTTTATAGGATAAACATGGAAATTTCTGTTTTGAAAGTCAAACAAGAAGTTTGACTTTCCCAGAAAACCCAGAAGTTTACACTTTTTTTTCTAGAAAAATTCAGAGATTAATCTCAAAATTAAAGATTTTTTAGTTAATTTTTTACTTTTCAAACTCAGAAATTTTCGTGTTTTTTCCTAGAAAATCTTATAGATTAATCTCAAAAGTTTTTTCTTGAAAATATTTGACTTTGAATTTTCTTGTTTTTCCTAGAAAATTTTAGATTTTTTTTTTAAAAGCAAATTTACTACTCTTCTATCTACAGTGGCCCTATTATTCCATCGTAGCTTTCAGATTTGCAATCCACCTGATTTAATTTATTCTGACTGGATTAGCCGGTTAAAATGAATTGTAAAGCCGTTTGTCTGCTGTTCTCATCGGGCCTCTTCACGGCCTGCATGTGAAAGTTTTCCAGCTTCCTCCAGCTTAAGGAAATGTCCTGGTGTTTCGTTGGTGTCTTTATTTTATTTTTGTTTATAAAACGGCTCTTTGGATTCAGTTTTCCACCTGTAATCTAAAGGCTCAGAAACCTTGAACATCAGAAATGCCCGGCCTGCCTTTTATATGACACAGTGCTTTGCAAAAGTATTGATATCTCTTAGACTTTTTAACATTTTGTCTCATTACTACTGGAAACTTCATTGATTTGGGGGGATTTTATGTGACAAATCAGAACAAAACAGATTTACAGATAAAATGAAAACAGTTTTTAAAACGAAAATCATTTGTGCTCGCGGTTTTTTAGTCAGCTGGCACATTTCATCTTTGTAGAATAATTTAAGCTCAGGCAGGTTAGATGGAAACTGTAAAGATATATTTTTAATATATTCTCAATTGGACTTTGACTAGACCATCTTAACAGAATGTACAGCTCTGGAATAAACTAAGAGCCCATTGAAAACCTCCTGGTTATTCCACCAAATATTGATGTCTGAACTCTTCCTGAGTTAAAACATCATTATTGTTGTTTCTAAATAAATACAAACTTGTTTTCTTTGCATCTTTTTAGTTATTTTGACCATTTCTCATTTTCTGCAATTAAAAACATTTTTGCTTGGAAATTCTGAGACATGTTGTCAGTAGTTAATAGAATAAAAGAACAATGTTTATTTTACTCAAACACAAACCTATAAAAATTAAACCAGAGAAACTAAGTGGTTTCTTAATTTTTTCCAGAGCTGTATGTTTAGTGTTTTGCAGCCTCCAAAAGATTTTCTTTCAGAACTACGCATCCATCTTTACATCCGTTTTTCACCACAATGTGAAGTTTTAGATTGAAATTTTCTAGAAAAAACAAAGACATATCTGAGCTCCAAAAGTTAAAAATATGCTTTAAATAAAAAACCTGATATTTTTAGATGTATCTCAGAAATATTCTAGAAAAAATAAATTTCTGAGCTCCAAAAGCAAAAAAAGAAAAAAATCCCAGAAATGTTGAGATTAATCTTGGATATTATCTGGAAGGAAGGAAATTTCTGAGTTTGAAAAGTGGAAAATTTGGTAGAAAAAAATAAACTCAGAATTTTTTTATAGGAATAAGAACAAAATATAAGCCTATAAAAAATTAAACCAGAGAAATTGAACATTTTAAATGGTCTCTTAATTTTTTCCAGAGCTGTATGTTTAGTTTTTTGCAGCCACTAAAATATTTTCTTCCAGAACTTCGCTTCGTTTACCTCTGTCCATCATGAAGATATTGTTTCCACCACAGATTTTGGATATTTGTTAAAAAAGTTTATTTTTCTAAACAGAGAAACTGAAGATTTTATGTGTCGCTCTATCAGATAAAATCCCAATCAAACATGCGGCTGAAATGTGACAAAATGGGTCTGAAAACGTTTGCAAGGGACTACAGTTTCTTATTTTAAATAAATGATTTAAAACTTTGGATCTGCATTCATGTAAAAATCTTTTTAAGGCTCCAAGGTGCTTCAGAACGATGACTTCACCAAAGATCTGTTCCGCTTTTTGCAACTTCTCTGTGAGGGCCACAACGGAGGTGAGGGACGGATTTGAAAACAGACGCATTGATGCACGGATTCATTTTTAAGTTTAACTTTTCCTTCTGTCAGATTTCCAGAACTTCCTGAGAACCCAAACCGGAAACACGACCACAGTGAACATCATCATCAGCACTGTGGACTACCTGCTCCGCCTCCAGGTGGCCAACACGCTCACATCCTCCTCTTCATCGTTTCTGTTGGTCACTGTGATCATATCTGCTACTCTTCGTCTCCCGTTTAGGAATCAATCAGTGATTTTTATTGGTATTATTCTGGGAAAGATGTAATTGATGAAACTGGGAAGCACAACTTCTCCAAAGCTTTATCTGTAGCCAAGCAGATATTTAACTCGCTCACTGAGTACATTCAGGTAGGAATCTCATTAATAAAGTAATTTATTGATGTTTTATTGTATATTTCATGGTGTTTTTTCTGTCCTCTCTCGCCTGCAGGGGCCTTGCATTGGAAACCAGCAGAGTTTAGCTCACAGCAGACTGTGGGATGCAGTCGTTGGATTCCTGCATGTGTTTGCAAACATGCAAATGAAGCTTTCACAGGTTAACCTGAACTCATGTTTTATTTTTGTCACAAATTGTAAAAAAACATTATGTGTGCATTGATACGTAAGCCTGAGTGTTATAAAACCTAACAATGATTTGACTTCAAGTTTGAATTGTTATGATGTGAAAAAAGGAAGCAAATTGAAAATTGTAGGACTTTAATCTTAGGGTTGATTTGAAAAACACAACTAATTAAAGCCACTAAAACCACAAACTACAATTATCTGCCTAAATAGCTGCTATGTGGCAAAGATCCATAAGTTTAAATAGTCTAACAGTGAGTGATTTACAAAACAATTGTTGAATTTTTAAATTTTTTAAACCCTTTTTTCTTTGTTTTGCATTTTTTGTTCCCATTTTTTTCCTTCCATATTTTCGAAAACTATATTTTATTTTAGATTAACCTTTTAAAAGGCAACAAAAATATGTGCTAAAGCACTGCAAAAACAATTTTACAAAGTATTTTTGGTCCAGTTTCTTGTGCAATTATCTTAGTTTTCTCTTAATTCAGGTTTTCTTACTTACAAGTAGTAAAGTAAAGAGATAGAAGTTTGTTTTAAATAACATAATATTGGTGAAAAAGTTCTAGTTTCATTGAAATTATTTCACTAAAAACCTGGGAAATAATCTGCCAACAACTAGAACTTTTTCACCAATATTAAGGAACTATTGACTAAAAACAAGCTCATGTTTCTTGCTGAAATGTTAATTTAGTATTTTTTTAAGTGCAATAAGATATTTACCGTACGTCAGGGAGTCAAACTCATTTTGGTTTTGGGCCAAATCCAGATCATAAATGCTCTTAAAGCAGAATGTATTGATAAAACCTGTTCACAAACTGCTAAACTATCAATGAATCCTTAAAATTAAATATTATTATTGAACATATTTTCAGTCCCTCAGGATTTCGTGATTCTTCTTGTGATTTTTCCAATAAAAATCAAAGTGTTTGTGGTTCTAATTTGGAAATATTTGAGCTTATTTATGACGGTAAATGTGACTTTTTATTACTCGCTGTAAAGATCATGGTCTATAATCTGACATCAATTAAAGCTGAGGCAGCTGTTTATTACAAGTAAGAAAGTTTTTGACAATTTTTGAGAAAAATCTGCACTAAACTCCCAGTTTTAGCTCAATTTGTTGATGCGTAAATTTCCATGATAATTCTCAAGACACTGGAGGGACTGATTGATATAATTTGGCAGTAAACAGATAAAAACTGCATTTATTTGATTGATAATATAATATTTAATCACACTTATTGTTTAATATAGAATCTAGAGGGCCACATAAAAAGCTATGGCGGGTCGGATTTGGCCCACGGACCTCGAGTTTGACACGTGTTCTAGACCGAAACTACTTTTTAAGATTTTGTGTTTTTGCAGTGCCTAAATCTGCTTCCATCAAATATCTGGTTAATTTCAGTAGTTTTGTTTTGTAAAAACAGAAACAAATCCTAAATATTTGTTTTAATTTCAAGGATGCCAGTCAGATTGAGTTGTTGAAGGAACTGATGGATTTACAGAAGGACATGGTTGTCATGTTGCTGTCTCTCCTTGAGGGTAAGATGGTAAAAATGTTACTTTATTTAATTTAATATAATGTTAAAGTCGTAGAGTAAGCAGAGTGGTTTGGTGCCCCTTCAGGAAACGTGGTGAACGGGACAATCGGGAAGCAGATGGTCGACACCCTGGTGGAGTCTTCCAGTAACGTGGAGATGATCCTAAAATTCTTCGACATGTTCCTCAAACTAAAAGACCTCACGACGTCCGACAACTTTAAGGAGTACGACCCGGAATGCAAAGGAATCATTTCCAAAAAGGAGTTCCAGAAGTCGATGGAGAGCCAGAAGCAGTACAACCAGTCAGAAATCGAATTCCTGCTGTCGTGCGCGGAGGCCGACGAGAACGACATGTTCAACTATAAGGAGTTTGTGGAGCGATTCCACGAGCCTGCGAAGGACATCGGGTTCAACGTGGCCGTGCTGCTGACCAACCTGTCCGAACACATGCCCCACGACGCCCGGCTCGCCACCTTCCTGGACCTGGCCGAAAGCGTCCTCAGCTACTTCGAGCCTTACCTGGGTCGCATCGAGATCTTAGGCAGCGCAAAGCGAATCGAACGCGTTTACTTCGAGATCAGCGAGTCGAGCCGCGAGCAGTGGGAAAAGCCGCAGGTGAAGGAGTCGAAGAGGCAGTTCATCTTCGACGTGGTGAACGAGGGAGGAGAGAGCGAGAAGATGGAGATGTTTGTGAACTTCTGCGAGGACACCATCTTTGAGATGCAGCTGGCCTCGCAGATCTCTGAGCCGGACGCCGTGGAGCAGCCGGAGGAGGAGGAGGAGGAAGAGGTGCACAGCATCCTGGAGGAGCTCTCTGGAGGAGAAGATGGCGCCATGGAGACTGCCTCGGCGTTCACCACCGCGTGTCGTTCGGTCAAGAAGAACATCTCAGAAATCCGGCAGATTTTCACCATTAAGAGCGCGCGCAAGCAGTTCAAGAAAATCAAGAAGCTGAGCATCAAGGAACTGATCACCGGCTTCTTCTCCTTCTTCTGGATGATCTTTATTGGCTTTTTTAAGGGGATTTTCAGCCTCGTTTTTGGTTTCTTTCACGTCATCTGGTCGTCCATGTTCGGCGGAGGGCTTGTTGAAGGAGCCAAGAACATAAAGGTGACGGATATCCTGGGCAACATGCCGGACCCGACGCAGTTCGGCATCCACGGCGACGTGGGAGAAGGAGACAAAGTGGAAGCCATGGAGTCGTCCGGCAGCTTGGACAAAGCCATGGCTCCTGCAGGAGACGCCACAGAGGTGGACGTGATGCTGGAGATGCTGGCGCCTAAAAAGGAAGGAGGAAAACACGTGGAGCCCGGCCTGGGGGACGTGTCAGAGCTGAGCGGGGAGTCCTCCACTGCAGACAGTAAAAAGGTGCTTCAGCTTCTTCTATTCAACTACTGTAGTTCTTATTGAAAAAGAAAAAAGAATTTTAATCTCAGAGTCAGAATTTTAAGATTTCAGATTCTAAAAAAAGGCAGAATTCTGCAAAAGAAAGTCAGAATTCTGATGAAAAAAATAAAAACAATTCCGAGAAATAACAAAAATCTGAAAAAACGTGGAATTCTGAGAAAAAAAGGTCAGAATGCTGAGATTAAAGTCAACATAAAAAAAACCAAAACACTTCAGAATTCTGACCAAAAAAAACGAAATTCTAAGAAAAATTTGGAATTCTGAGAAAGAATTCAGAAAAAAAAATCAGAAATCTGAGAAAAAAAGTTAGAAATCTAAAATTAAAGTCAGAATTTTGAAAAAACCCCAAAAAACAACTCATAATTCGGAGAAAATAACTCAGAATTCTGACAAAAAAATTTCATTCAGTAAAAAATAAAACTTCTGAGAAAAAAGTTGGAATTCTTAGGAAGCAGAATTGTGAGATTAAAGTCAGAATTTTTAAAAAGAATTCAGAATTCTGAGATAAAAAAAATCGGAATTCTAAGAAAAAAGTTGGAAATCTGACTAAAGTTTTGGAATTCTGAGGGGAGAAAAAAAAACTGAAGTCAGAAATAAAAACAATTCTGAGAAAAAGTTGTAATTCTGAAAAAAATAAATATTTTTTTCTCAGTTGCCTCATCCTCTTGTGCTTTACTGTTCTGCTCAGACAGTAATTTCCGTTGTCTAATAAAAATGTTTTGCAGAAAGCCGCTGCCAAGACGGCTGCTCCCTCTGAGAATGAGACTGAAAAGGCAGAGTGAGTAAAAGAGTGAACTAGAACCAAAGTGAGCCGCCTTACAGAGCGACGTCTCCTGTTTACACACATTTATTTATCGCTACAGCACAGAGACCCGGGAGAAGGAGGACAAACCAAAGGAGGAGGAGGCAAAGGAACCGGCTGTGGAGGAGAAACCCAAACCCAGATCCAGTCAGACCAAAGAGGCGTCTCCGGCCTTCATGTCAACCATCTTTGCCATTCTTGACGTCTACCTGAATAAGATACTGGTGAGCGAAACTCAACTCAAAATGTTTTGCAAAGATCAAGAGTTGTTTTCTGAACAGAATTAGACATTCCCTGCTTTAAAATACAAACCAGAGAAGCTCATTCCAACCTCTTGTCTGCAGGATCTTAATCTTTGCTCTGCAAAGACACTAAATCCTACCAAGTATTTTTGGTCAGTCTATAAATGCATTAGTGAGAACCAGATACAGCACTTTGATGCAGTTTTTTCACATTTTGGGATAATCTTTTCTGTTTTACTCTAAACTACTATCTCTCTTAAGCATCATTTTATTTGATCTTATTTGTTTTAACCCTTCAAAAAAATTTCTTAAACTAAGAATATTCAGGGAAAAGTAGGAAAACCTTAGTTAGTGCGTTTCTACTCAAGACCACAATGAAGACTTTACCAAAAAAAATCCATCTATTATGAATGAAAATAGAAGAAAATTAAGGAAAACTTGAGGAGTATTATTATTGGGTTGTTGTAAAGTAGCCATTCTCACTGTTAACAAACGTTTTTATTGCAGAACTACCTGGCTCGTAACTTCTACAACCTCCGTTTCCTGGCTCTGTTTGTTTGCTTTGCCATAAACTTCATCCTGCTCTTTTACAAGGTAATGAATTCAAAAATCTTTCCAAGGTTTTTCACAAAACTGCCTGATAAAATGCTGCGAATTTCCACAGCATATTGAGGAGTTAAGAGGAAACTCATGGCTTGTTGGCCTATTCTGTGCATTTTCCTGTTTAGGTCACTGGTGAAGCTGAGGAAGAAGAGGAAGACGAGGAAAACAGTTGGGGTGAGGATGATGACGAGAACACGCTGTTCGACATGGACGAGTTTGTGCTGCAGGAGAGCACCGGGTACATGCTGCCGACGCTGCGCTTCCTGTCCGTCTTCCACACCGTCATCTCACTGGTCTGCCTGTTCGGCTACTACTGCCTGAAGGTGCAGATTTTCATCCAACCACCAGCAGATCCAGCCGTTTGGGTTCGATTAGATGCGATGGTTATTGGACTCTTTGTGTTTTGCTGCCAGGTTCCTCTGGTGGTGTTCAAGAGGGAGAAGGAGATCGCCAGGAAGCTGGAGTTCGACGGTTTGTACATCACTGAGCAGCCGTCCGACGATGACATCAAGGGCCAGTGGGATCGACTCGTCATCAACACGCCGTAAGTCAGCGAAGACGTTTGTCGTTTTACTGATTTCAACTCCAGAGTTATAGTTATTTTTTCTGGATTTCAGATCTTTCCCCAACAACTACTGGGACAAGTTTATTAAACGCAAGGTGAGAGTCCGGCTCAAACACACACACGACATTTTGTGTTGTGAAACTTTGGAAATCCCATTTCACTATTGAATTGTACAACAAGCAGAAACTTCTATTAAGAGAAATGTTGGGAGCTCGGTAAAGATACAGTGAAATGTAGTTTAAAAAGTTTTTATGTGTTCAAGCTGCAGGAACAAAACTGTCTAGTGAATGGCAACAAACATCCGATGTGTGTTTAACTGTTGAGACCTTAGAAGTCAAACTACAATTTAAATGTTTAGATAGGAGTTTGGTTCAGTGTCAAAATGTAAAGCTCTGAATAAAAGGTTTTATTTAATTCCTCATAAATATTGATTTGTTGTAGTGAAACTGTCTTGATGTATTGTGTTGTTGTTCCATAGCATTTATGATGCTCTCTCAATGTGTTCCTATACATCTGCGATGGAAAATTACCCAGTCCTTTACGGTTTCTGGTTTTATTTGATGCTCTTTTACATTAAGTTCTTTTATGAAACTGTAACAAAACACAAAATGAAGTACTGTAATTTCCGGACTATAAGCCGCGGCTTTTGTCACAGGCTTTCAACCCTGCGGCTTATACAATGATGCGGCTTATTTATGCTTATTTTTTTCTAACGGTCGTCGGGGCGCTCAAGCAGAAAAGGTAAGAGTGAGACAGGGGGGAATATATGTGTAGAGAAAGACGCAAGTTTAATGTAACTTAACGCAGGAGGAAGATGAAGACGGCTCTCAGTGACCTTTACCGGTATGTTTTTTATAACCAGCCCTTTTAGTGCTGTGCTACCATGTTGCTGCTGTGTTACTGCCGCGTCTCAGTGACTTTTACTGGTGTGTTTTTTTGACCAGCTCTGTTAGTGCTGTGTTACTACCATGTAGCTGCTGTTACTGCCGCGTCACAGGCACTGTTTGGAAAGAAAAGCTAAGGTATATTATTAAAACTTTGAAAACTTTCTGCGTACCACCTGTATGTAGGCACATGCGGCTTATAGACAGGTGCGGCTTATGTGTGTACAAATTAGTTTTTCCTTTAAAATGTACTGTGTGCGGCTTATAATCAGGTGCTCTCTATAGTCCGGAAATTACAGTATGTGAAAATACGGAAGGCAACTAGATCTCAGCTAACGATGTAGCTTAGCTTAGCTTGAAAATTAGCTGGAAGACGTAGAAAGAAGTTTTCTATTCTACACAATATTCAACTAATTAATAAAAATGAACTTACAGACACGTTTGTCCCTTAGACATTATTTATCTGAAGGACAGCCAGAGCAGTTCAGCTCAAATGACAAATTAAATGCACTGAATAATGTCCACTAGGTGGCGGTATGGCTCTATTATACAACTTCTGTTTCAAGGTAAACAAAAAATTATGACTGCTAGCTTCAATATTATTGTATTAGAGTTATTATTGGCACATCATTGAATGTACTGTATTAAGAAAGAAACTGAAAGAAGAGTGAAGGTTTATCTTTAAATAGGATGATTTGGGTTTTAATAAGTTTATACTTCTACCTTTGCCTTTGAACGCCATCAGGAAATATTTAAATTAATATATTTTCTGCTTAGCTTGATTTGAGTAATATATCTTCTGTACTTCCTCTGTGCATGTAGGTGATCAATAAATATGGCGACATGTATGGGGCCGAGCGCATCGCTGAGCTTTTGGGTCTGGATAAGAGCGCTCTGGACTTTGACCCCACCGTGGAGACGGTGGAGAAGGAAGCGTCCCTGCTGTCCTGGTGAGACCAGTCAGACCTTATAAGACGACTTTAGACTCTGATTTGAAATGAAAAAGCAAAAAAAAGACTCATGTCATATTAGAAAACAATAGAAATCTCTTTTATTGTCCCTCAGTGGAAAATGGAAGGATGCAGTTTAAGACAAAAATCAAAAATAAGAGCAACCTGTGGAGTTAACATAAATGTGCGCATATATTTGTGCTTAAAAACAACACACTATGAGAAATGAAAAGAAAAATAATGACAGGAATGTAAACACTTGAGTTTTGAGTTTGTTCTGACAGCGGCTGGAGGAAGGATCTGTGTTAACGATTCTTTATGCACCAGTTCAATAAATTAGAATCATAATTAAATGAATTTATTTTAGTAACTCAATTCAGAGTCGGTTTAATTACAGCCTTCATTTCTGGTAATTATGCAAGATTTTATGCAAATGAACCCATGGCATAAAAGATTAGAATATTATAACAGACCAATAAAAATACAGAAATGTGGATTATTTACAAAAAATAAGCCATATCTAATACATACTAATTATTTAGCAGCTTTAAAATTAATTTGGACTGATGCTAGAAGCTGTTATGTCTCCCCCATTGTTGAAATGTTTTTAAATCTTCACATCACCGTCAGGTTTTAGTTAATTATTTTGACAAAATTGCAGTTTTAAAATGCTATTTTTCAAGTCCAATGTGTTGTATTCAGTAATTCTTATGTGATTTTTATTATATCGTCGGGTTTTCCAGTCCAGAATCTGTTTTATAAAACAAACTGGTTTGATATTTCTATAATAAATATTTTCCTCCCTAACAGGTTGAGCTCTATTGACACAAAGTACCACATCTGGAAACTGGGAGTGGTTTTGACTGACAATGTGAGTTTATTCATCTGTGTAAAATAACATCACAGGAGCCAGCGGCCATGATGTTTTTCTCTAACGACGGGCTTCTGTCCGTCTCTGTCCTCCAGTACTTCCTGTATCTGATCTGGTACACCACCATGTCCATCTTTGGACACTTCAACAACTTCTTCTTCGCTGCACATCTGTTGGACATCGCCATGGGCTTCAAGACGCTTCGCACCATCCTGTCCTCTGTCACTCACAATGGCAAGCAGGTGAGTGCGCCAACCACTAGAGGGAGACAAAGTGTTTTTAAATATTTTAGATTGATGAAGAACAAAATGACATGATTAAAAGGAATAAAATAATTTGATTTATTGAAGATTTAAGACTTGTAGAGCATTAAGAATGTCCCTAAACCAATGCAGCTGGATGGAATTAAATATGATTTACTTTTATTATTAATCCAGGTTCATAACATTTGCAGTGGAACATCTCAAACTCTTTACTGAAATTAATTTACTCAAACACAGATGCATGTGTGCTGCTTAGATAAATTAGTGACTGAAAAAAAAATAACTTCATAATTTGGATGGATGCAGACAAATGCAGACTGTTCTTCAAACAGGTTTTTAAAAACAACCTATCAGTAAGATTGAGAAAACATGTGCATGCACAACAAGGAACAAAAATAATTTGTTTACCACCACTTTTCTGTTTGAAAAGAAGTAGGAAGAAGTGAACACTCAATCCAACCCCTTGTCTCAATTTAAGGAAATATATTACTTACTGATTCAAATTATCAAAAATTTGTTAATAAATTCATGTTAAATGTCTGTTCAATATACTGTGCTAAAGAGCAAATAAAGAAGAACAAATAAACTATATTACATAGATAAAATTCTTAAGATGAAGTTGATCAGCTGAGGTTTATAAATTCACACCTGAGGAATAATAAACTGTTTATTTACAAAGTGTCAATTCACAACACGTCGTTTCAAAAATAAAGGTTAACTAAATCTAACCCAAATGTAACCTGGTTAGTAAACATGAGTCAGTTTATAATTCAGTTTGGTTAAGAAGTTTTTAATCTGAGGAAACTCAGCAGTTTGTGTTGAGCTGACTTGCAGCCATCATGGATGAAAAATGAAACATTGGAGAGTAGTAGGAAAAAGTAGCAGAGTGAGAGAATTGGTCAGTTTATTCTCGAAGAGTTGGCATGACTCAAAGTGCACATAAAGCGTACAAGGTGGCAGTATGATTTTATTTACTTTTTTAAACTTTATTTCTATGCAAAATGAACCAAAACATGAGGACTAAAGGAAGCAACAGAAAAATACTCAGTTAAAGTCAACCGAGTATTGATTGCAGAAATTAATTCAGGAATCAACAATTAACTGCTGCAAGTCTTTGGCTTTAAAACAATCCCATTTTCCCAAAGTCTCTCTCCTTTTTCCTTATGGAGACGTATTGAAAACATCCACATCTCTACATCATGGATAATGTTTATAATATTTATAAAAAGCTTCAGGTTGGAGGGGCCAACATTTAGTAACCGCCTTGTTGCTTGGAAGCAGAAGTATCTTCAACATGTATTGGGCCCTTCCTAAGGGGAACGGACAAACTAAAGTTATGCCCAGGATTTCTTAGATTTCCTCTCTTAACATCGCAGTTTGATTTTAAATGTACAATATGTGTTTATTTTGCTTTCCAAATGTGTTCTGTTTTGATTTGTTGAAGTCCACTGCGATGTAGGCTTTATCCGGTGTGTGGATAAAAGGGAAAATCTTAAATTGTATTCTGGTTTTGATGTGGAGGAGAAATATGATCTCTTTTTAATCTTAATTGAATTTTGTGAACTTCCTGTTAGTAAACAGCTACAGTCGTCCAGCCTTGACGTTTCCCAGCGTCACTCCTGGACAGAATATTTGTAACTTTGACTGGAGGTAAAGGAAGGAAACGTGTTTAATGGTTTCCATTTCCCCCAGCTTGTGCTGACCGTGGGTCTGCTGGCCGTGGTCGTCTATCTCTACACTGTGGTGGCCTTCAACTTCTTCAGAAAGTTCTACAATAAGAGTGAGGATGAAGACGAGCCCGACATGAAGTGTGACGACATGATGACGGTACGTCTAACCTCTGTTTGTTTAGAACAAAGAAAAGGCATGAAATTGGAAAATAACTTCACTTTGTTTGCAGCTGAAAGAGATTCCTCTGGCTTTTATTCTGAACCGATGACGATCAAGTCGTATTGGCCTTGATCGCGGCATGAAGACACGACTATGAGCAGAAAGAACGTTTCTTAAGCTTTTAATTCCTTTNTTCTTCAGGGCCTTGACAGTTTCCAACACAATCGCGCTTAACATTTATTAATGACATAAACGTAAACAGTCTCCAACAAAACAATGAGAGTTTCAATGATTTTGTCCTGTAATTGGTTTTAGTGCTACTTGTTCCACATGTATGTGGGCGTGAGAGCCGGCGGAGGCATCGGAGACGAGTTGGAGGACCCGGCCGGAGATCCCTACGAACTCTACCGCATCCTGTTCGACATCACCTTCTTCTTCTTCGTCATCGTCATCCTGCTGGCCATCATTCAGGGTAAATATTTACTCCCAATCAGAGCAGATCCAGAAGTACTTCCTGACTGTTCAGAACTCCCCAACCTGCCACAGGTTTGATCATCGACGCCTTCGGGGAGCTGAGAGACCAGCAGGAGCAGGTTAAGGAGGATATGGAGGTAAGACTCGCATCTAACCAGTGAAACCTTGAAACCCCCTCTGAAAACAACTCCAATATACCACAGAGTGGAAGCCATCTTGGCATCTACAGTCGTCTTTGTTTCTTGGGAGCCCGAAGAAAATTAATGACACTCCTGGATTTTCTGGTGTGCAAAATGGCAGCCAATAGTGTGTAGGTTTAGGAGTTATGAATTTTGATTGTGTTTAGGTAAGACAAACTGTTTTATAAAAAAAAAAGTCTAAAATTTTAACTTATCAGATTTTTTTTATTTTTGATTACAATTTTATTCACAAACTTCTGGTTCTGCATTTCTAAAATATAGAGAAAAAAAAAGCAGTTTGAGAAACTGAAACAGATTAATATTTAAGCCTGGCGGGCCACCAGGCTTAACATTTATTTATTTTAGATTTTTTTTAATTATTGCCTTTTTAAAGACTTTAGGTATTAATTTTCCAGTCTCCCAATAATGTAAAGCTATCAAGTGATATTTTAAAATTTCCTGTCAACTTTGAACATTTTTTAACTCAAAAACATGGCGGCCGGCTGGATGGATGGCGGCCGTAGCGCCTCAGGCTTAGCAAGTTTTCTGAGGGAATCTCTGTTGATTAGAGATGAAACATAAAAACTTGGGATATGGTCTAAATTAATAATTTTCCATTTTTCTTGTTTCTGGATGATAAATTGTCCCAGTAATTATTGCGATAAACAAAAAATACTGTTTTGGGACCATTTTCAAGTAATATAATAATGGCTAAGAACACTTAGTACTGAAACTGGGAGATATTTAAATACCCAAAATGAAACAAAAAACACCTACAACCAAAATTAAAATGGGCTTTGACATCTCAGTAAGAAAAACTGCTGTAATGGAAATTAGCATGCTCATGCGATTAATTTATTGCCCAGTACTCACAAAATAAAAGTGGGGCTACGGAGAATATATATATATATATATAGATGTGCATGTAATTCTCGATTATTTCCGTCAGACCAAATGCTTCATCTGCGGCATTGGGAACGACTACTTTGATCGAACGCCTCACGGGTTTGAAACTCACACCCTACAAGAGCACAACCTGGCCAACTACCTGTAAGTGCAGCAACACACTTAAACTCTAAAACATGAACATTTTAAATATTTAAAATAACTCCTGCCCTCCTTTGTGCAGCTTCTTCCTGATGTACCTAATCAACAAGGATGAGACTGAGCACACGGGTCAGGTACGTGAACATCTCCACGTCTCTTACTGCCTCTGCACAATAAGACAGCAAAGGACGGACAGGAAGCTCCGGTTTCAGGTTTCTACTTATGCAACATTTCAAGTGGGCTGAAACGTTGCAGGCGAATGAAGCAATGCGTGGGCTCGCTTTGACAATTTCGGTGCACCTGAGATTTAAGTTGTTTTTATTTGATGTGAAGTTTCTAAAAAAACTAATTCAGAGAGTAAAAGAAAAATAAATCTCCATGTTTGTTGTTCAGGCCTGTGAAATAAGTTTCTTTTTATGTTCATATTTTGTGGCCCTCAACAACAGGATGCAGTTTGACATTTATGTTTTGGGCCAAATCAAGACCATGAAACCTCTTAAAGGGCCGGTTGTACCAGAATGTATTGATAAAACCGGATTAAATATTATTGAACATCTTTTGGGAAAAATGTCTTGTTATAAGTTAAATAATCTGCCAATGAAAGTAGCCTCTAAATGTAGCTACAAAGCTACTTTTAAGTTAATTTTGTACCGCCCCCTAGGGGACGGCAGGGGCGCTGATTTTGTGTTTTTGCAGTGTACGCACTTGCTTTGACTGACCTGTTTAGTTTCGCTTTATGCGCCAGAAAATATGGTATTGATCAGATAACATAAGAAAGTCAATGAACTTTTGTGAACGTTTGGACACCACTGGTCTGATCAGACGAGTTTCTCTCCTTGCTGAAGTTTTCACTCAACCAAACGTTTCCCATTTCCTCTTCCAGGAGTCGTACGTGTGGAAGATGTACCAGGAGAGATGCTGGGACTTCTTCCCTGCCGGAGACTGTTTCCGTAAGCAATACGAGGACCAGCTGGGTTAGGAGGGGGGCGGCCGGCGCCTCCCCAAACGCCCCTCCCCTACTTGACGTCGCCCTGTTACCAGAACCTGAACGCATTTTGAATTCTACCGCTCACTGGACGCTCCGGCTCAAGTTCCTTTCACTTCCTGCCACGACGGCTCATTTAACCAAACCTCTTTGTTTTGATTCTGAATCACATTGCCTTTCCCTCCTGCTTAAACCCACCATGTGTTGTGTGTAGACATCTGAAACACGGCTAAGGGTTACAGCATGACGACTGAATGTCCGTAAATGCACAATTTCTCGTCACCACGAACCTGAGTTGGACGTTTGCTCCTGGAATGGATCAGTGCTGATTGAGTTAGATGATTTGCCTTTTCAACGCTGGCTCAAGCGTGTAATGAAACGAACGCGGTTCCTTCAGGACCAGAGACGACTCTGTTAGGTGTTTAACAAGTGCCGACGTGCCTTTGGAAAAATTAACTATGCAAAAACGAATCTTTGTTCCTCTTAACACAAGCAGTGCTCTAGTTCTGGTCTTAATCACATCGGTTTTTTGGCTTTTAAATTAACAAAAAAANAAAAAACATTTGTTGTATAAAATCTAGACATTTCTTGTGTAAATGTTGCTTAGTTTGGTTGTGTTCCTACACTGTGGTGTCCTGCCCACCCTGCACTTCTTCTCCACAGTAGACGAACCCCACAACAGAGGAGAGTTATGAAACTTGGTTCAATGATTATTGGCTGAAACTGTGCGGCCATTTGTATGTAGGAGGAAAATAATAAACTGATGCAATACGATATGTTATCTGTAGCCTGTTTGACCGTCAATCTCTGGCAGAGGAGCAGAGAAACGTGCGGTACTGAACACAGGTTGGGACGCGCCGTCCTCAGCCAAAGAAACGCAGCACATTTCTGCAGATGGTCCAGTTTTACCTCCAGTCTTTAAATCGTGCGTCTTCCTCATGGTCAGGAGATCATGCTGTCCAGCCAGTCCTCCAGGTCCTCCTCAGTCATCGACCCTTTGACCTCCGCAGGCTTTGGAGGGGCAACATCCTCGTCTACAGCTTTCTCTTCTGATGCAGCTTCTTCAAATCCTTTAAAAGTAAATATTAAGGTAGAAGGAAGATTAAAACATCTCAGTTACCTTATTACATATAAAGGGCTGGGCGATGAATCTATTTTTGGTTTTTGAATATTTAATTCAGCACACCCAGAACCGCCATTTTGTTTTTCAGCTTCTCATTATTTGGACTTTGAATTAATGTTTACTCTACAACATAATATCAGGGATAAGTAAATTATTTTTTTTTTAAATATGAGAATAAAATTCTTGTAATAAAAGAACGCCAACAACACAAATATAAAAAAAATGTATGCTGATGTGCTAAAAAATCATCAGTATAATTATGCAAACAGCGTCTATTACAAAGAATAAACCACAATTACGGCTTTTTCCTTGTAAACAGAAGCATCTTGTAGTCTGGCCCTAATAGAAGAAGGGATGATTCAAATAAACATCAATTCTTGTAAATATTTTACATAATTTCCTTTTCAGAAAAAGTGAACTAGCAAAATAAAACTCTGACTTTATTTTTAAGCTGTAATTCTCTGCTCTATAAATATTTATTTTTCTAAAAATAATAGTTCTCATAATGTTGCCATGTGAAGCAATAGGCTAGCATTAGCATATTTACTGTTTTGATACGACTTGTTGATATAATTCTGCTCAACATATTTCAATTGCNGTAAGTTTTAAGAATCCTTTCCACCATGAAAAACCCCAAATCACCATTTTTTAAAATTGTTGTAAATTATTTTCTAAAATGTTTTTCATTTTTCATCAACCTGCAGAACAGATGATAATAAAACTCGCCTTCCTCTGGCGGTCGACTCTCCTCGTTTGGACTGCAGATCAGCTGATGTCCTGCATCATCTGAACCGGGTTTCTGTAAACCAAGTAGCTCATCCAGCTCTTCATCACCATCCTCCTCCTCATGCTTAACGGCCACAGAGGAAACCTGGGAGTTTAAACCCACCGCTGGTTTCTGACTGGAGCTGAGGCCTTTAAAGGCAGCGGACAGAGGAGGACATTTGGGTACTTCCTGTTTAGGTGCGAGGCTCACAGCTGGCAGCTCTACTGGTGTTGAGACCTGAAACACGAAGAGCCCAAGAGTAAATAAATAAAATAAATATTTAAAAACACAGATCAGGATAACTGGAAGTCATTTTCAACCTTTCTAAAGTTACAGCCACANCTAACAGCAGCTAAGAAAAAAGAAAAACATCTCCTTAGAAGCAGCTTCTCATAAAGGTTATTTCCAGATAATCTCTTTATACACTTGTTTTAAGATGCAAAAGACATAAATACCTTTAAGTGATAACCTAATTTTCTTTTACGCCACTTCAATTCCACCTGAGAGGTAAGAAAAAGCTCCAACCTGAACCAGTTCAGCTTCTAGATTCAGTCTCCGATGGAGAGGAACTTGTTGGAGATTCTGGGCGAGAGCCGGAAGGTCCAAAAACACCGCCGACACCTGAAGATTCAAAATGAAAGAAAATGATCAGAATCAGACGCCTCTGATAGGAAAAGACGCCACAAAGATTAAAAGCAGCCATAAAACAGAAATCATGTTAGCTTAAAAAGTTTAACGATTTTATATTAGGCAATAAACGATTTATTGGAAACAACTGACACTTTATTACTTAAAGCTTTGGATTCATAATAGGCATTAAGTATGAATGAAAAATATTAAAAACAAATTACTTATTTCATGAAAATATTTGTTGAAACTTTGAACTAGACAGAGCGAGGGGGAGGAAGGATGAGCAGCACCACATTAGATTGTGATTGACAGCAATAAAACTCTCCTGCCACTGACTGGTTGTTTCTAGGTAGCACTGGGAGAAAGAAGAGAAAATGAATGTTTCACAGATTATCTCTCACAACATAATGACAGTTTTAACAAATATGTGAAATATATATATATATATATTTTTTAATAAAAGTTACGGCAGCTTTAATTTCACTCAGGACAGGAGGGACTAGAGCTGCTGCTGACTGACTCATCTGTTGTTAAGTGGTAAAAGGGACAAGTTAAATATATGAATATCTTGGTAATTGTTTTCCTTAATTCATTAAATGCTAGTGAAATGGAGGCAAACAGTCTGTAGCTAAGCTAACTATGCTAAATGGTTGATAATCTCAGTCTACCCGCTTCTCTTGGAGAAAAACTGGGTTATAAATTGACACTTTTACCTTTTTCTCTCTCTATATATATTTTTTTGAAAACGTAACTTTATTATTTTTCTTAGGAGCATAGTAACTGCCACAGTCGTTCTTGTTTTCCACTGACTGCTGTTGAACATCTGCAGTTCCTGCAGATCCAGGGGGTTCAGGGCAAATATGTGCTTTTTGGTCTGGGAGGGTAACATTGTTGCTAAAAACAATTTTAGAAAACACAATATAATTAATTTTGTAATTGACAGGGGCCCATTTTGTAAAATTTCTATGAACAAAGAAAATAAAAAATAAAAAAGAATTGTGGAGGGCCTCTGTTGGTCAGGGGCCCTTGAAATTGTCATAACATTTCCCCTGGTAACAGGATTTGGTTCACATTATTTCAAATCACTTGCCGTCATTCATTAACTTTATTAAAGACACAAATAGGTCCATATGAGAAAAATAAATCACATAAAAATACATTTAACCTAATTTAAGAAAGCGTAAAATCTGATTTGGGTGCAGCAAAGTCTCTGGATAAACGTGGTTTCACTTTTTCTTAAAGCTCAGTTATAAAAAGGCAAATACTTTATAAGAAAATTATGTTAGTAATAATTTACCCCGTTAACAAATTGAAACTGACCATCTGCAAATATGGGTTAAATTTGTAGCATTTTTGAATCGTAATTGGAGGTTGCAAAAATCAGTCCAAGTGCCACAAATGGCCCCCGGGCCACAGTTTGAACACCCCTGATTTAGGTTAATGAAAGTGAACGGAGAGTTTGACCTGATTGGCTGCGAATGGATCCATCTCCCATTCCTTCTCTTCTGCAAACCGGAACTGAGAGAACGAATCCCCTGGAAGACAAACAGAAATAACGTCATTAGCATCTGTTTCAAATGATCCGTCACTTTGCTGCAAAAATATCTGAAAATGTTCTGGAAGTCAATCAGCATCTTTGTGTGAACTGTTGGAGAGCTACAGCAACACCAACGTTTCACAACATTAACAGCAATAGCTCTAGTGTGCAACACTCCACAGACACCGAGAATGTTTTTAATAAACAGAATCAGGGTGCTAAAACTTACATAAAAATAACAATAAAAGAGAAAACTTGTGGTGTTTGAACGATGCACAACGCTGAAGCAGAAAGCTCAGAGTTAAATCACAACATCCAGCACAACAAGGACACAGTGTCAGGTGTGAAGCACCACTCTGCCCGCTTCGTGCATGTGGTTATCTCCGCAGCGCTGCAGAAGGATGTCACTTTGGATGGAATAAAAGGCCGCCTGTGGGTATTTTTACACAACATGATGAAAGGCTGCCTTTGTTCAAAAAGCAAGCTAAAAATTCTTAAATGCAAAACAGAGAGGTAACAGTAAGTCTTTCAGGTAGAAGGAGAAGAAGAGAAACATTTTAGCTATTAAAGAAAACAGACAAAACTGGGACACGTCTAAAAAAATAACCGCTAACAAATTTGAGAAAACAGCAGAACTGTAAGAAAAATGACAAGGTTAAGTATTGATCCTTTGCACATTAAGTCCCTCTCTTAGAAACTCGCCCCGCTCTGCCATGACAGACGTCAAAACAACCAATGCCTC
>CAEFZY010004178.1:0-54939 GCA_903066815.1 Brachyrhaphis roseni
AAAAAAAAAAAAAAAAAAAAAACAGAACAGCTGCGTGCCTTCGCCCTTCCTTGCCCCCCCCCCCCCCCTCAACCCCCCCCCCCCCCCCCCCCCCTCACACTCTGTTATGGGGACAGAGCAAAAAGTGTAGCAGAAATTTCACCGCGTTCCGAAGCGGGACTTCTAGAGCGGTACGCGTCTGCACTGTAGCAACCCTGTGTACCCACACAATCAGATCGGCTTTGCAATAAGCAAAACGGGGAAGGAAAAGAAAAAAAAAAAGCACCGACCCACACTGTGATTTCAGCAGCCAGTTAAAGTAGGAACGGAAACGGAAAAGCCGGGAACAAAAGTAAAACGAAGCCCCCCAAAAAACCGGCTGTTTGTTTGGTAGCGACCTGCGCAGTTTGAAGTTATCGCCCCGTATACACAATCCTCCTTGTGTAGTAACCACACGCTGCTTTACTCTTTTGAACTGTCAAAGGAGAACCGTTCTTGTGTAATTCTAGGATGATGTTGTGACTTGAAAACAAGAGAAAAAAAAAAGGGTGTTTATTTTTTTGAGCCCAGAACATGTATTTTTGTGTCATGCTGTTGATGACTACATTGCTCTGAACGGTAGAAGTCGCGGTAGTCTGATGGTGTGCTTCTCCATCGTGCGTTCAAACTGTTGACGCTTTTGACCCGAGTTCACATTTCGTACGTTTTACTGTGAGGAAAGTTCTGGTTTTAAGTGTGTATTTGTGGCGCCTTTTGTTGTCATTCTACAATGCATGCTGAAAAAAAATAAAATAAAGTCACTATGTCAATCTGTACAAAAAAAAGTTGGAGATGACCTCCTGTATATCATTCTGTGTATAGAACTAAGGTAAATGCTATGTGAAAGACTCACCTAAACTATTTATCTTTTACTTGTTGATCTCTTTATTTTATTTGTGTCACTGTTTTTGTCTTCTTTGCAGTTATTATTATAAATTACTGAAATGCAGTCAGCTGCTAACTAGAGTTAGCAACATCCCTTACTAACTGCAAAGATGAATTCATGACATAAGACAACGCAAAATTTGTCTTATGTCTTATGGGTTATCAATTCCCCTTGTTTTATAAGCCAAATTTTGTAATTTTCTATATAGCTTATTTTGAAACCAAATAAAAGACAGTGCTAGTAACTCCAGTGGAGCAATTACCAATACCTAAATGCTAACATGGTAAAAATAAGTGTCTTATATCAAGTCTGTCAGGAAGCTAGCAAACAAGGTAAGTCTCTGTTGAAGGAAAAAGGTAAGTTCGACATCGTTATGTAGAAACACGTCGCCTGAGAAACTTTTCTTATAGTGGATTCTAATCAGTAACATTAAAAACAATGGGGTTTTTTTACAATTAATTGTAATTTCATCCCTGTGTCCTCTAGCATTGCTCCAATATTTTGAAGTTGCTTTGGATTATTTCTTCGTAAACAGACATCGACTTCTGGGAATGAAAAGACGCAAGAAAAAGAAAAAAAAAAAGACCCACAAAGATTGAAAGTTGAAAGATTAAATAAGAATCTGCCTGTATTGCACCATTCATGCAACAGGCAATTCAAAATGCTTTGCATAACCAACTTTGAAAACAGATTAAATTGCCTAAAAACGTATTAATTATGTGGAAATAGATAGTACGATAGAGATAAGAAATAAGAACTGATCAAATAGTTTGATAAACTCCCTTAAAAAAAATTTACACTGTTATCTGAGCTATACGTTTAGATATAGAATACAAGTAGTCTGAGATCACATCCTTGAGGAACAACGGGTTGATGGGTACAACACAAGGAAATGAGGAAGCAGGAAGTCAATTCAAAAGCTCAGGAAGTGAGGTGAACAAAAAGAACTTTTATTTTATGGTAGTTTAATTTAATTTTTTTACTTAGTAGTTTAGCTACGAAGTAACTTTCCAGTATTTCAACTGGAATTATTTTGTACGCTGTTCAAAAACATCAGTGCTGAATTTAACTTAATTTTGTCGTTATTGAATGCATTTCATAAGTAATATATGAAACTGAAAACAATTTGGCTGTTATGTTCTGATAATCAGGCGATGATTGGTAATATTGATCTAATCGACAAATCTATAGTTGCACAACAGTTTTTAAAGGGTGAAGGCTGCAAGTTCAGTTTCCTGGAAGGAGGGAAAAAATGAGCAAATCTCTAAAACCAGGAGCTGGATTTGTCCTCCGTTGATTTCTCCTCCAGGTTTGGTTGGAGATAATCCGGCCCTCGCTGCCCATCCCCTGGTTCACGTCCAGCGATCAGCCACTCTGCATCCTCCGCGAGACATCCCAACTATCTTTACTCCAGTTGTCATGGATACAGTCACAAACGTGCCAAAGCGATGTAAACAGCCAAAGCTGGGGCGTGTATTTTATTTTATTTATTTTGTTTATTTATTTTGAGACTCCCTTTCACCTCTCTCGACCTTCTTCCATTGTAACTTGCTGCCTTGGAAACAGACGGGGGAGGCGGGATTTGCCAGCTGCTGAAAATCCAAAATAGCAAATTTGTGGCATGAATATTGCATCAGAGTTCAAAAGCAGAGGCAAATTTATCTCAATCAGGACTGGCTATTAAATGTAGGATAAGGTGTCTTTAAATATGTAATGAAATATGTGAGGGTATTTTTTAATATATATATATATATATATATATAAATGTATTTTGTCAAGTGGACTTTAGAACAAGCTTAAAGGGGCAGCAGCTCAGGGTTCCAATTTTTGGGGTGCCCCAAAGATTTTGTTGTTTTTCTTTTTTTTTAATGGTATTTTGCAAACATTGCACTTTATATGTAACTTACAGACCCAAATCATATGAGTTATGTTATAATCTACAATGCGTCAGTTTATACTTGCTAATGAATAAGAACACCTATAATGTAATTTGCCTTAGTAAAATAATTTTTTCCTTGGTGAATAATAGAGCACCAAAACTGCCCCAGGAGCTCAGTACTGCCCCTATCAGTGCATAGAGGTACTTCCTTTATCCCCCTGTGCATCAAACCCTCCCGCTGTCTTAACGCCAGCGCTACAGAAGTGACAGTCAGACCGTCAATTCCCAAAACAACACAGAAGAAAACTGTCGAGCGTTACCTTGACTGAGCACAGAGTAAAAAGCTCGCGCCATCTCTTAATGCCGCAGGAGGGTTAAAAGCGCCAAACACGCATTGCTAACAGCTAGCCTGACCACAACATTGGTTAAAACTAGTGTGAAATAACTTTTCGGGTAAATAAAATGCAGTCTATTAAATCCCATTACGGTTTGTTGATGTAATCTCCTATTAGTCACATTGTACAGATGAACCAAAGACGGTGGATGTTAGGGGTTTTTTGCACGGTGGTGTGGCGTTTCATTCCTGCCTCATACCCGCCTGTCAGTGCAGATAAATGGCTCATAATCCAACTGCAATTACTGATGATGACGGAGTGAGTCAGGCACTGGAGTGGGAGCTCGGTTTAGGGCTTTGTTCAAGGTGTGTGCTCGGAAAATAAATAAATATATAAATTAAAAAAAACAAAACAACAAAAACACTACATTACTCACAAGTGGACATTGAGCCGCTTCTTGACAGGCAATAGAGCAGCTTGTAGTGGCCTGTGTTAAGTGCCGGTACAGATATGGGGTGTAAACAAACACCAGAAAAATAAATGTTTGGGGGTTTTTTAATGCTAAAAAGAAAGAAAAAGAGGATTTGACTCCAGCTGCAGGAGGTAATGATCCTGAAGTCAGCTGCACAGGAAACCAACACTCCAGTGGTCCTATCCAGCACTTCTCTTCTCTTCTGTTCTGTAAGTATGTGAGATCATCATGCACACACTCCTCATTAGTTTTTGGATGCCGCTCTTTATTTAGCTGCAGGAAGAAGAACAGAAACAAGTAAGAGTCACACAACTCTTCCTTTGAGCTGGAGAGACATCCAACTAAGACTTATTTAGGATTTATGTAGCAGCAGAATGAAATTCAGTTGAATAGAGTTGGTTGTGCTATTGTGTATTTATTTAATCATTGCCAGCCTGATCGCAGATATGAGGGGGAAAAAAACACATGGAAGTTTAGATGTGCAGCTCTGAACCACATCAATGCTGCAAACAGATTTCTTCTGTATTTGCTTTTATCTTACGTTAATGTTTCACCAAATATATTTGAGTAACAGAAAAAGGGGGAGCCTGAGTAAATACAAAATCCAGTTTTATGATTAATCATGAATTATTTTACAAAACTATTCAAGCCTACCGGCATCAGAATTGTTTTAATTCACGCATTTCAGATGGTTTCCATGGATAAAGAGCCTGTTTGGCACAGCATTTATCTCAGATTTACATCCGGACTTTGACTAGGCCACTCCAAAACCTTCATTTTTATTTTTTTAGTATTTTATTTTAGCAATTTGGTTAGCCAAATCATCACTGTGGAAACTGCACTTTGGAGCTTAAGCAGCTTGATTGATATGCCTCTCTCCGCTCCTCCTTCAGATTCTGGGACTTTAATTTTACCCCCCCCACCCCAAAAAAAAGAACTCTGAAACACAAACAGTGAAGTTTTTCTTCTCATGCCTTGTGATTCTCCCTTAAGCTCTTGAATGGGGTTTGATTCACAATCCTCCCCCCTTTTTTTTTCCTGCCACACTTTGTCCTTCCACTCAACTTTCCATTACAGCCAGGTTATTTATCCTTACCACTTGTACCGACAGTCAGCAGTCTTCCCTATCGTCATCTTGTTTTCCATAACAGTTCCATAACATATTACTATTTTTTAATATCAGATTGACATTAGGTCACATTTTTAAATTTCACGACCAGCTGAACGGAAGCTGATGGCTGGAATCTCCGGGATTAATAGAAATGAATTGAATTACTGATATAAATGATCATTTTCATTTCATTCCGACTCATTATAATAAGCCACAGCTCGGTTTGATTGTGACTGATTTGATTATGTTGTTGAGTCAGCAGCAGAATAATGCTGAATAATAATGCTGAACCCTATCCTAACCCTTCTGTTAACAGGAACCAAATCAGGAAACTCCCAACATCACCGGATCTTGATGTTTATCTGCAGTGACGCATCTTCCTGCCAAATGATTGAGGAGACGCTCAAAGTGCGCGAGGCTCGTCAGTCCTCTCTTTTCCATTCACAGCCGCGTTGCGTTCATGGAACGTAGGAATTCAGCTCCACAGAGTGAGAACAGCAGAGCAAAGCTCTCCGCACCGCAGAACCCGAACCTGGTGAACTGAACACAGCTGAAGCAATCTCCCTGGTGAATAAATGGAATCGTTTTTCGCACAATAAAAGCCACGGCCCCTCGCAATTCAGGCGGGACATTAACGACAGTTTATGGAGCCGTGAAGCGCAGTAGACCGGTTTCTAGAAAAGAGGCCGTAATGGACCGCGCATGAATACTAAAACCAGCTTTGGCGTCTCTCCACGCGCTTACAGTCAAGTGATGAAATGAAGTGAAATCTGTGTTTACTGCAAAACGCACCACCAAGATTCTCTTTATGCTGCCATTAAGGGAAGTTAATTATATTTAATCATTTTCAGAAGGCTCCACGTGTTCCTGTGCTTTTTCTGGGGTTCGTTCATTTGACCAGTGTGTCCCATATTTTTGTATTTTTATTAGACCTGCCTTTTTCTGTTTTACTGGGTTTAGTTATTTTATGTTCGTTATTTATTCCTTGTGTTTAGTTCGTCTTTGTTGCACTTAGATTAGTTTTCCTAATTTGTTTACTCCGCCTTGTGTCATTAGCTGTTTCCATTAAACATAAAATGGTGCAAGTTGAAATGAACATAAATTTGCTTAATAAAAACACGCCAATTTCGGGGGGAAAAAATCGTATTTCAATAAAAAGTTTTGAAACTAGGCTGATTATTATTATTTATTTATTTTTATTTTTTTGCCGTACCTAAACTGCAATGGAACTATTTTCAACAACCGGATGTTGCAGCAGCGCAAACCACGAAGAAGAATACGACCGGAAGTAGTCGGGGAATGCCGGTGCAGGTGGACGGCGTTTTGTGTCAGCAAACTTATTTAGGTGCGGTTTTAAAGCGTTTCCTGTTTAATAGAAACACCCCAGCGGTGAAATTGTATATTTTTCAACGTTAGCGAAACATTGACGACGTTTTGTTCCTACTTCCTGTTTGTTTACTCTCACTCGCCCCTTTGGGTCACTTCCTCTGTCCTCTTACACATGAAACCTGTTAACCAATCAGACCCGGTCTACTGTTACAGCACTTCCTGATTCTACGTATTCCCAAATTCCTTGCTTGTGAGTTTAAACCTGTTTAAATATGTTCAAACTCATCTCTGGCTTTAATTTAATGCTGCGTTTTGGGTCCAACGGACACATTGTTCATTTGTAATGCTCAGCAAAATAGGACCATTGACAACTTCCTATCAGTCACAGCTGCATGAGTGTACTGATTTAAAGTTGCCTCATTTTTGTTCAACATTTCTGACTTTTATTATTATTTTTCATCCAGTCTGGGTTGTAAGATCACCTCTCACCTGCTGGGATAGACTCTACTTTGCCTCTCCTTTTCAACGCCGAGCGAGACACATCGATTGGGAGACGTGAGTGAGGTTTAAGTGAGAGCGTTTTCATCCCACCACAAAAGCCACAGATAAATAAATACGTTCCTAGATGCTACAGCAAACATTAAAAAAAAATAAAAAAATCCTTCTTTTCCAAACTTCCCTGTGCTGGGTGGAAATTTGAAATCCTTCTCATGTCGTTTTCTTAACACCTCGTAATACGGTATTATCCCAACAGAGCACTTTGCTCTGAGGTTCAAGGCTTAGCGATGATTTACAGAGTTTCTAAAAGTAGAATGGGAAGCAGTGAAAGCTTAAAGTCTCCTGTGGAAATAACTCCCACTTTGGGTTGAGGAGGCAGGCATCCTTTAGAAAAAACCCCAAAAACTTTCCTTTTGTCTCTTTTTTTCAGTAACACCTCCCTCCGCATTTGAATTCCCTTCCCTCGTGCAGTTAAATTGTACATTTTGTCACGTTTACAACCACAAAATTCAGTTTTTTAATTGGAATGTTTTGCGATTGACCAACGCAAAAGAGAGCATAGCAGTCTCGTGGGAAGACGGTAGAAATGTGAGTAAAACTGTCGATATTCCGCTAATGTAAAAAACCCCCACAATTTTGCAATTGCGGTGTTTCCATTAAATAAGTTAAATTAAAATCACAGGTTAAAGCTTTGTTCACACTGCAAGTCATTAAAGCAACATGCCACGGCATCGTCCTCCGACCACTTCCTGTCGTTGTCTTCTTCGTGGTTTGCGTCCAGTTGCTGATCCCGTGACTCGTGGTGCGGAAAAAAGTGTCTCCATTGCAATTTTGCAAAATGCACCAATTTCAATAAGGCCAGAAAACACAGCTCGTCTTAATGCAATAACTTTTAATCAATAAAACGAGAGTTTCTTCTAAGTTGCAATGTTTCCATTAAGCAAATTTATTTTTCAGATGTCAAATGACGCGATTATATGCTCAGCTACTGACACCAGGTCGTTTAAACTCTTTTCAATTAAAAATCAGGAACGTGTGTGTGCCAGACATGTATGTTTTTGACATACAAACCCATGTTGTTTGTTCGCTTCGCCCACAATGAATAGTCTTTGCAGAATTGCTCCAACTCTCTAAAAGCATCTGCTAATATCAGTTTGAATGTTTCGCCACAGATTCCTTTTGTTTCTCCTGTATAGTGCTTGTTGCATCCTGTGACAAAAAAAACAAACAAAATAAAAGCCCACTCATTTATTATGAAAACGAATTCTTACAGTAATGAGGCATATTTTTATAATTTGAAAAAAAAAAACAGCCAAGATGAATTATTCATCTCCTGTCTGGTGAGATAAAAAGCAACAAAATGGAGAAAGCGAGCTGGAATTCACAGAATCTGTTTCTCGCTGGTCTTTGTTGTCTGCTGGAGTTTAGCCAGAGGGAGTCTGAGAGATAAATCCTAATAAACCCGATAGCGACCGGAGTCGTCTTCTAAGTTAAAGAGCATCTCTAATGGCGACAGATAAGACTCCGACATCTAGCAGAGAAGTCGGTAATTCAGAAATCAGCTGTGTTCATGCATCCAGATTTTTAGAACTGGTTGTCTAATGGTTCATTCGACTCCAGAGATGCTTTTGTGTCCTGTTCACAGCAGCTACGTATGTGTGGTGGATCAGGTTTGTGGAAGTAAGATGTTCCTCCTGAGGCAGAATTAACTTTATTGACTGAACAGTTTGATGAGATGCAACCCAATTCAAAGCAAAATACACAGGCCTCTAATAAACAGTTGGAAGAAAACAGCAAAACTGTGGGGGGGAAAAGAAGTCTAAATGAATGTTACTCATCGAGTTTCAAGTAACACGTTTGCCAGGATCTTGGGTTGTTTAGTTGGGTTTTTTTCCCTGTGTTTTACATTTTTGTCAGATTGGCCTTAGTTATTCTGTCTTCAGTTTCCTTGTTTGATTTGGATCATACTTTGCTTCTGTCTTTCTTTATGAATCTTACTTATTTTCTAAAGGTGGCAGTGCAAATTAATGAACATGCATACATTCTGTAAATATGCCAGATTTAGCCAAAGAGGTTGATTTTCTCAGCAGATTGATATAACGTATTTTAAAAAATGACAAAGTTTTGCCCGTTAGCCAGCAGCACCACTCTGCTGCCTCCATCACAGACTGACAACTCAGCTGATGGAAATCTAAAGACATGATTAAACAACAGACACACCAGCAAATTAGAAACGATAAGAATCATTCTTCAGCTCCGAGGAGAGTCAGCATCAGCAGACTAAAAAGAGACAACAGGAGAGCGGCTGCGTGTGTGTGTGTGTGTGTGTGTGTTTGTGTGTGTGTTTTGGGATACGTCTGCAGAGCAGGATGTGGGGTTATTGATCCTGAGGCGCCAGGAAACCCTGTTCTCCCCTTTCCACTGTAATGAAACATAATCGCTTTGAGAGTGGCAACTTTACTGAACAAAGAGGCTTGCAGATGAGTTGGGCTTTTTCCAGTTGGCACCAGCTGAGGCTGCATGTGTGTGTGTTTCTGTGTGTGTCGGCGCATTGCATTCAGCGCATGAATGCAATGCACTGGAGAGTAATGAATATGTAAACAGTGAGATGGAGGGAAATGTTCAGATGAATGTGAGATGCTTTCAGTGAGGGGAGGGGTGGCTATAGAGCACAACGTAAAAACAGTAATATTAAAAATCATCCATGACACAGATTGAAATCCACCTTTAAAATGCTTCAGACACTAAATATACAGTAATATGCTTTAATATGAACTTAGCACTAGCGCACAGGCTAACATGTACACTTATTTATATCTCCAATCTTGGGGGTACAGCCAATCAGAGACAGGAAAAAAAAAGTACGCTCCTGGATTGGCTGGCAAATCCCAGCCAAGAGCAGGTCAATTATTTATTTAAAAATACTTATTTATTTATTTTGCACTGCTTTGGAGAATAGCTATTTTTAAATTTCGTTGTGCTTGTACAATGACAGCATTTTTTTTTTTAAATCTACCGGTAATGTCAAGAAGGGGAACATGTCCACTGAAAACATTCAGAAATATTTGGATTGATTTCAGAAAATTTCTTAAAAACAAAACAAAACATGGAATTTTTTATCTTGAAAAGATGAAAATTTGCCAGAAAAAATTCAGAAATGTGGAGATTAACCTCAGAAATTTTCTAAAAATAAACCTTAACAATCTTTGAGTTTCAGATGTCAAAGATTTTTGACATTTGGAAATTTTCTGAGTTTCACAAGTAAAAAAAATATCAACTTTTAAAACTCAGATATTTCCAAGTTTATTTCTAGAAAATTTTCAAGATTAATCTCAAAATGTCAGGTTTTTTTGGCAGAAATGTACTTTCCTCTCTCTAGTGACTCTAGTTCGCCATTGTACTTTAGCACTAAAATATTTTCCAACCCGCAGTCATAAATCTCCTGATCGCCTCTCCAGAAGCAGATTCACCGGCAGGTCATACTTAATTCCCATTTAAATGTGTCAAACAAAGCGCAATAACAGTAATGGCTCCTGACAGCTCTATAATACCGACCCTTTTCATGTCCTACATATACCGCTAAGTGGCTATGGCTTAACATCTCACTGTGCGACACATCAGCCTGCATTTAATTCCCCGCTCTCCACTCTGCTGTGTCGACATGAGCCGCTCACCCGGGCGCGCTGTCACCAAACACTAATCAATCTCTTCATTTACCAGCCTCCATGCCTGCCAACAGAAACATTTGGCCTGTCATCCATAACATTCATCTGCTACTACAAGAAAACTCCATCAGGATTTGTTTCATATGTGCAAGTGAGACAGCGTGCGTCGTTAATGATCGTCTGAAGCTCATTTTGTCCTCTGTTGATGAGCCGAGCTGCTAAATATCGTTAAAGACGGTGATTTAAGGAGAAGACTATTTAACCCTCCACGCGTTGTAATTTTTTCTACATTATTCCTGAGACTGAACCAGAGGTTCAGACTAAATAAGAATGATTTCTTCTGTAGGGAGCTCTGAGAAGAAGAAATTTAGCCCAGAAGCTGACTCTTTGAGAAACATGCCGAGGGGAAATACAAAGTAAGTTCTGGTAAAGTTTGAGTTTATGTTTCCTCCATCAACTGAACCCAATGTGCAAGCATTTCACCACAATCAGTACTGGCAGTTTTAAAAGTCAAGTTGTCCCTCAATGGGGGGACAAATCTGTAGCTGATGTGATCAGCGCAACAGTTTATGAAGGGTTTGATTCTCTGTTTCATTGTCTTTAATTAGGACCGACTTTGTGTCAAACCGGCTGATCAGGAAAAGTAATTACTTGCATTTCCACCTTTTCACCTGCCTTGACAGCCAGGATTCATCAGGCCTAACTGTGATTAAGTGTTGCCGACCTTTGCGGTCATGTTTAATAAGAAAGCACCACCGGTCCCTCGAGTGTTTTCTATCAGGTCTGCTTTTTTTGCGGTTTTAAATCTGGAAATTTTTACAGCCGTTGACCGTTTCTGTGGTAACAGCCGCGTCCAGTCAGATAAGGGGTACCTCTGTATGTGTTGTTCTAAAGCTGAAGACAGATCTTCCACCTGTAGTGTCGCATGACACGCTTCCAGTTGGCAGCTGGCGATAATCCAGTTAATGCTTCGGCTTTTACGCCTTGCAAAGTTCTAACAGGATTTGTCACATGGGTTTCTCTGGAGAACTTGAGCTGTCTCAGACACCTCCCCAGAAGCTCTGCGCCTAATTAAAATGCATGATGGCTTCCTCATTTAACACATGCAACGTTTGAATACAATGTATGAAACATGCCAGCTCGATGAAGCTTTCCCAAAATCGGGTTTGTTGTAGGCCGTCCTGTGGGGACTAGAACCAAAACATCTACACCAGCAATAAAATGTCTTGGACACTCGACTTGCTCCGATTTTAAATCCTCAATGTTTGGAAACGTTCCAACGTGAACTGAATAGGTTCATTCACTTTCTTTGCTGCCATTGCCAAACTATAATTGTAGATAAGTGCAACTAATGTATGTAAAATTGTAAAATAGAAATGGCTCATGATCTTTACCAGAGACAAAAGTGAAATCTTGTAACTGCTAAAACCTGACGCCACTCCATTTTTTATTTATTTTTTTTTACATCTTGTGAAGAAGGAAACTGCTCCGTTCGTCTGAGGTTTTTGAGTAATTTCCTTCAGTGGTTCTTGGCGCAGCGCCACCACAGGTGAGGAGGTTTTTCAGTTGGTTTGCATCGTTTGACACGGGGTAACGTGAAGGCGAACCGCAGCAGCTGAAAATGTTGCAAATGTTGCAATGTTTGTCCCCAATTGAACCAAATTTTATTTGACTATCAGGTGTGTAAACACCCTCAGAGAGTTCAGGTGTGACCCGTGATTTTCTTTGACTGTGCAGAGCATAGAGTGACGCAACACTTTGCTGTCAACAAGAAAGACAAGTAACCTGCTAATATCAGCATGCTTTACCTTTTATTCTTTCTTCTTTTCGAACAGTAAAGGTTTCCCCTTTTCACCTCATTCATGTCACAGTGATTGAAACATAAGTGAGTAAAGGCCAAGTGGGAAACAAATGAATTCAGGAATAAAGAGCTGGCTTAGAGTCAGCCCTTCCTGGCTACCAGCACCGCCTCGGGTAAACAGACCAAGGGAGCATGTCTATCTTTTCCAGCAGAATACTCAAACAGACACAGCTGAAGTATTTAAAACAGCAGTGAGCCCACGGTACATCCATCAGGCTGTCAGAGGGAGTAAATAAAGCAGCTCCACAAGCAGCACGTAGGCAGCAGCGCTTTAACCAGCGAGACTATGCAGGGAGATAACCTATAGTACAGGTCAGCTCAAACCATGTGAGGAGGTATGGATACCAAACTTGACATAAAAACTGAATAAATAATTAAAGATGTTTAGGATTTAAACTAAATGTCTGTCTAAAAATAGTCACTTCTTTTTCATGCGTGCATCTATGTCATTTGTAAGTTACGCATGAGTTTGCACACACAGATGGAAGGGTATTGAAATCTTTTCGTTGGGGCTTTTTGTTCTACTAAGCTAGAATTATTTGGCAAAATACTAAAAAATATCAGCTTATTCACAACCAAAGACATGGCCAAGAAAAACTCCTTTTATTGTTTAACTTACTGGGAACATTATACAAATAACGTATTTCTCTGATTTGATCTAGATGACTGTATAGATTAAATCTGACAAATTACTGAAATCTTTTTTACAGCAAATTTTACAATTAAAATAAACTCCCGGCTTGGCCAACCAGTATGTTGCTCACAAATAAGCTTTAAAAAAAAAAAGCTATTTTTGTGCTCAAAAGTTGAATAAATATTTCAGAATTTCCAAACTGTGTTCCAACGAATCTATGCTAGAAATATTCCCCTAAGGTCTGATCAGTATTTTTTAAAACTTTCTCAACCGGAGATGATTGTATCCAGTCATAAAAAAACACCAGAATAGATCTGGTGCCACATTCAACATCATCAGTCACTATACAGCTATATTTTTCTTAAAGTGTTTGCAGTGTGCATATTCTTCCCATTCCAATTGACTAGACATGCAAGTAAGCAATAGAAAACTTATTCAGCATGCAACTAACATAATTGTTTTCTCTCTGAGCCATGCCGCCCTGGGCATGAGCCATATGATTCAAATCAAAACAAATATGCTTGGATTAATTTTCCATTAACTTTGCTCCCAAAAAGAAAATCAACTTTCCTCTCTGTTCGCTATAAATACTGTGTAACCACTGGAATAGAAAAAAAGAAATAAATACGACGACGTCAGACTTTCAGAAAGCTGCACCTGTTTCTAGTGTGGCATTAAAATGTAAATTCTCGGTCGCACAACAACATGAAAGCACACTGTGTGTAAAAGTGTCAGGAGTTGCTTGGCAACAGATACAGAGGTGAATCGCAGTGTGAAAATGGAGGTAATTTAAAAAAATAAAAATAAAAAAAGCAACCTTCTTATACGTCATGACTCCCCGAAGAAGCACAGACAAAGCAGCGGCTGATTGGGTTTCAATGTGGCTCTGATTGCTCCGGCTCCGAGAGCCATAAAAAATGAACGAAGCTTTTCCTCCCCGATTCTGGAAACGTGCATTTTGGCTCGGATGGAAGGCTTCTCTGTGACTGCTTCAGATGTGGCTTTTTACGTATTTATGAGGAGAGCTGCAGTCCTTTTAAATATGCATTCACCCAGTCAAACATTACACATTTGTTTAAAAAAAAAAAAAAAAAAAACAAGAGGAAAATGTACCATTCACTAATTATTCCTGTAGTGACTACCATTTAATACACTTTGGTAATATTGTTGGATAAAACTCTTTATCGACAACAGTACAAATAAAGGTACTGAATGGATTCGGTGTGGCTAAAAATATCCACATTGGTTAAAGATGGCTTGAAAAATAAATTTAAAGTACTTTAAATTATAACTATAGCTTTTTCTAATGTGTGCTAATTTAGTTGCTAATAAAAACTGAAATATTTACCAGATTTTCTGCATAGATCCGACAATGTATGACACTTAAAGACAAATAGACTTTTTAAGCTGTAGTTAGGATGTGCTAAAGCTAAAAATACAGTTTAAACCCACCAGACAGTCACAGGGAGTTACAATGATACAGCAGAGGTTGGTGACACTTCTAAAAAAAAAAAAGAATAATTTTTGTGGTTGTGTGTATTTGCTAAGCTGCAGGGTACATCGGGGCAATGGATCAGGGAAAGAGGTCATGAAAGGCTAATTAGCACAAATTTGGATGACTCACTAATTACTTTCTCCCTCTTCATCTCAGCGACTGAGGACAGATAACTCGTTAGCCAAACGTTTTGAACTGTAAAAGGGCGATGGAGGAGCATCTGTCCAAATGGTCCTTAATGAAGAAAACCTTCATGGAAAGGTTAAAGCTAGAATTGTAAATAAATCATAACCAGCCATTGGTTTTCAAAGGGTCATTTTAAAATGCACATGTCCGAAACAAAGAGTTTCTTGATTAAAAACAGGAATCCACGACCATATAAAGATGATAGCGTAGTGTCTGTAACGATACCATCTGGACTTCTGGCACGATGATGACATAACAGATTGTTTTTTTTTTTGTTTTTTTTTTACTCTTCTAATTGGAATATCTCGACTGGTTGTGTGGAGCTATTCTAAGTAGGGGTGCACTGATTGCAGTTTTCTGACCAATCGCCGATTACCAATCTTTTAAAAAGCTTAACCTGCCAATTCCGATTTTAGCCGATACCAATTTTTTTGGTCTGAAATGTTGCGCAATATAGCAAGAAAATTGATGAGCTGACAACAGTGGGGTAACTATTGTTTAACTGTAAATGTGCAGACATAACTTGATGGGCTGGTCTGTCAATCAAACCTTTCACTGGATGGTGAAACAATTGGAATCTTGGAAATAAGTACAAGAACAACCCAAAGGTGATTCATAGCTTGAAAAGAGTCAAAAGCCAGACCAACACCACCTATGGAATCAGCTGTGGTGATGACTGTACCACACTCTTCAACACTGTAGTGCAATTAGATTTTCACAAGTAAAACATTGTCTGATTATGTGGAGAAAAGTGAGACCTACACAACCACTATATGGCTTCCTATGGTCATCGCAGCAACATTGACAGTTCTAACCAGATAGGAAAAAGCCTGATAATGGCTGTGTTTCCATTACAAACGTAGGCAAAACCTTGACGATATTCTGTTGAAAAATGTTTAAAAAGCTGCTAAAATCCCACATGAATAAGTTAGTTCATGCGATAAGTCACTAAAAAAACACTCTGTGCCATCATCCATTAACCACTTCCTGTCTTCTTTGTAGTTTCCACCAGTAGTAACATACAGTTATTGATCACATCGACTCATGAGATGTGGAAAAAGTGTTTTCATTGCAATTTTGCAAATTACTACTCCTAGCACAAAACCTTTTAATTGAAAACGTGAGTTCTTTTGAAGTTGCCGTGTTTCCATTAAGCAAATTTATTTTAATTGGAAAGTCAATGGAAGCTTAGTTAGTATCCACATTTTAGTGTTTCTGTCATAGACAATCTTTTCCTGGCAGAAACTGAGTTCTTTTAAATTTCTCCATGGGGGTGCTGGTTCGCTAATTCTCCATTCAGATTACTTTTTCCTTCTTACTGGATAAATCACTATGTAAACCTTCACTTTCTAAACTTTAACTCAGGCTGGAGACTTTGCTATAATTATTGCCTCAGGTGACCATAGTGCTTTAAGTTTAACGACCTAGACATTCTATTTTCCACATTTCTACATTTTGGGCATGGAAATGAGTACAACTATCATGAGCTACAAGCCTAAAAGGTATTAAAAAGGAAAAATAATGTAGAACTGGAGTCATATTCCCTTTAAAATGAAGAAATGCTGAAGAAATCACAAAGTAATGAAACAGAATTAATTGGAAAATATTAACTAAACTCTTCCTGAATTGTTCTTCAAACTGGCTGACAATCTCACTATTGAAACCCCCTGGAAATTCATTCTGTAGTCAAACGTATTCCTTTTAATAAAAAAAAAACTTTTATCTTGTCCCCATGGAGACCATGAAATATTGAATTTGAATTGTTAACCTTTAGTTAAAAGCCTCACGACTTTCTTTCGCAATACAAAGACGTGTCCTTGGAGCTTTCAGATGAACCTCAGGCTTAGAAATCGCTGTCGTTTCTTTTTTTATTTTTTTTATCTCACCTCTGCCGCGCTGCTGAGCGGAAACCTTTTGAGTCATCCTCTCATACGGACACGCCGCCACCGTGTAAATCCGACATTGTGAAGTCCACTGCTGGCAGATCGGGCAGATGGATGATGGAGATCCAGATCCAGATAAGATGGATGACAAACGAGCGCCTTCCACCGCCGCGAGAAATGATAGATGAAACGCTTGTTTCACCCGACTTGATCAGTCAGATAAAGGACAGCCATTTCTCATAATTTGCAATCCAGAGACAGAAAAAAAAGTCATTAATTCATCATTTTACCAGAAATACAAACCTGTTTTATACATGTACTTAAACTTATAAGTAAAACAACATATCGTGGGCCAAATGTAACTAAATTCGCCACAACAGTCAGACTTAATGACTCTTGGATCTCAGTTTAGTTGTGGGGAGATCTTTGGAAGAGAGTGGCAGAGCACGTAACCTTTTCTCCCCGCTGCCAATCTGATGGGAGTCATTACGGAGGATTGACATATGGGGAAGCTACGCTTCAGGAGGAAACCATCTGGTCCAATGTTGGTTGGCAAGCCGTCAAGTCTGCCGTACACAGGACAGCATTTTTATACCGCAGGAAATTCTGGGTGGTCAAATATCTTCTCTGGCTGCTCCCGGCTTCACACAACCTGTTATGTTGTTTTCTATGCCTGTAAGAATTTGATGTTGTGTTTTGGATATGTTTTTTTTATTGAAGTTTTTCACAATACAAAATTGAACAAAACCAAAACGTCATGGCTTCTTAATATTAAATCAAAATCCCATACCAACCTACCATTCCTAAGTTAGGAATTTGGTATATAACTTTGATTTCAATTCATTAATTAATTTTCCTCTAAAAACATTATCAATAGCCCCTGTCTGTCAGTGGATCTATTCAACTACTTGTTTTGTTATTACATTAAACATCATATTTCAAGGTCAGGATACTGTCCAGAAGTTGAAATCCATCCTCCAAATTATGAATAATGAATTTAGAGGTTTTAGTTTTGTTAAAAACCTGCAAAATCTAAAATATTTCTTCCTTTTTTTTTTTCCCTTTTGGACAAAACATTGTAAAAATAAAAAAAGTAACAGAGCAGAATTTTAGCATTCAAACCACAGCCTGTTGCAAGAAAACAAGTCCTGCATGTAATTAGAGCCGACTGAGCCTGTCTTAGTGTCAGCCATTCAGATGGAAGTCGTATTTGCAATGTTTTTTAAATGGCGTAAATATATTGTGGATGATAAGTTAAAAGGTTAAAAATCTCTACTGAAAGACGGAGCGCAGACCCTGTAATTAGGTTTGTTGCACTGTGTTTCCTAAATTTTCTGCCAGTAAATTAGCTGTTTGGCAAGAGAAAAAGTCACAAGCAGTTGCCAATTTGCATAATTGGGTAAAATAATCCAAAAGAGAGACAGTTTCATAATTAGTGGGGTTATGAAACTTTTCGTCATTTAATTATTGCTTTATATTTCTTAGATTTATTTTTGCTTTTTTTAGATATGGTTTGGTTTTTACCCTTACTGTTCAATAATAATAGTTATAATAATAAAAACTCTCCAATGACAAACAGGCCAGCAGTGGGTTTGTGGAAGAAACTCAATTGGAGTTTAGATGTGTGTATTTTGAGTAGCTCTTATTTACCTGAGATTGACTTGCTGTGTGAGGATTGACTTGAGTCAATAAGATGAAAATAATAATATTAGTTGAGATTAACCAGAAGATATTGTTAACATTTTATTTTTTCTGAGCCAGTCAACTTGGTTGTTGATGTATCAATCAGCCTCATCAGCTTCTGGATTTTAAAACAGGCTTTCACTTGGGCGACGTGCAATACCGATATGGATATCAAAAGTTTAGCGTCGGCCAATTCCAATTCGATTGTTTAAAGAAACGTTTTAAGTCAATTCAGCAATGGTTTTGGCCAAACTAGTAAAAATAAACTGCAACAAATCTTCTTTCAAATGGTTCAGAAAGTGCATTTAGGAATTTTACATGTCAAATAAAAAAATAATTATGATGTCATCCCAGAGCATAGAATTAGTCTGAATAGATTGGCCCTTATGGGTCAGGCACATTGTCACCGATACCCAATCCAGAACTTCAGGACCAATACAGATATTAATGTATCTCTTATCAGCAACATGTTAAAAGTTAAGAACTTTTTCCTACTTTTGTTCTGCTTCTTCATCTTCCCACCTTTAAAATGGTGTTCCATTGATTTACTATGTGTAGTTTGGTATTCACACAGTTCTGAAAAACCCATGCTGAACATGGTTGGTCCAAAATCGTGAACGATTATCCCCCAGCAGTCATGTCTTAACAGCAAAACCAAACCAACTTGTTCTCTTGGAAGTAACTGAATATTTCTGGTCTCAGTTAAAATGGGTTTGGCAGCTTAATGTAACCTTGTCAGCAATTTAAAACCACAGCAAGGTAATTTGTCTTTGATAAAACTTTTTTTTTTTTTTTTTTACTCTACATCAGCCAAGAAGGTAGATGTCCGCATTTAAAAACCATAAACAGATATTTGTATCATCCAGAACAATGAAAAATGAGAGGACAGGAGAGCAGCTGGGTCAGTCTCTTCAGGGATGCCGTCAGCCGTGTTCCTAATTCAGGCCGTTTGCCGGGCCTTTTCCCCCTATTTGCCCTTCAAGCAGCATCCCTTCTCTAATAGATCACCATGGCAACTGGGCTCACTCTAAGGACAAAGCAGGAGCGGATACCAAACAGGATTATGTAAGAGAAATTTAGATTAAAGTGATTGGGGTGTTAAAATTCAGCCCTGACAAGCCTAATTGCAGGTCTCCAATCAAGCGCATCAGGGAATAATAATTGATTAAGCGGCAGAGCTGAAGGCGATGAGAATTAAATGGAATAAACAAACAAGTAGCACCTGAGAGACAGAGCAGCTTGTTTTGTGTGTTAGGACGAGTTGCTTTCACCCCACTGAAATCTTTTCCATTATAATTAATAAACTAGTGGGGAGGGATGGTACTTTGGTAACCAAAGTCCAGTTTTACAACAAAAGGATGCTATTTCATTGGTCATTTCTTAACCTGTAGATAGCAAGGAAATAATTTAATTGTACAGCTATAATTTGTAATGAGTAGAAACTAGCTGTCTTTACATTATAAATGTGCACAAATCTTTGTCTATATTTCGTTAACGTTGAAAAACCACAATTTCCCAATTGTGGTGTTTCCGTTAAATAAGAAATGAAATTAAAATCACACATCAATGAGCTTGTTCACGCGATAAGTCGAGGCGACGCTTTGGGGAAATTATGGCCGGCCATTTTACAGAAGAGCTACGGATTCAACATGTTGGAGTGACACAACTTTCCAACGTGTCGTCAAACTGTGCAGCGCTGTGAGAGCTCTGGTGGAACCAGCTGCATATCGTCCAATAAACCAAAACCAAATCATCCTCCAACTACTTCCTGTTGTCTTCGTCGTCGTTTTAGCCTGTAGTAACATCCACGTGATCACGTGACTTGTGTGGTGTGTAAAATAGAAAGTGTTTCCGTTGCAGTTTTGCGAAATACAAACATTTTGATACAGCTGAGAAATCACCTCATCCGACCGCAAAAGCTTTTTATCAAAAAATGTGCTTGTTTTTCGAAATTTCTGTGTTTCCATGAAGTGAATTTATGTTTGTAATTTCAAGTTGTGCAACTTTATAGCTAATAGAAACTCTGACATTGAGCAAAAATTTGATGTATAATTATTCATAATGTAGAACAAGGCGATTGGTCTCTTCAAAGACTAATGTTGATCTTTTTCCTTCTTCTTCCCAAAGGTTTTTGGTTGTTTTTTTTTTTGGTTGATTATTATCGTTATGATATATATATTATTTGTTCTCTTGTTAATTATTTTGTTTTCTCTGACGATTCCATTTAATTTCAACCTCAACTCAGCGTAAGTGGATTTTTTATGTTATGTTAGTTAGAAAATTGTGCCAAGAAGTTGGATAAAGTAAAATCCTTATAATCCATAAAATATAACATATTTGACAGAGACTATCATATTTGTGATATCCAGTCATACAGTGGTTCAATCAAAGTAATGTGTTTAACTGTAACTCTTCATTTTGTTCAGAACTCAAAGTGATAATGTGTTTTTATTGGACCCAGATCAAACCACTTATATTAATCTAGTTATTGTACCATCATTCTGTTTATGTCATGTTCTCTCAGCACAAATTTAAATACTCTAACTTTAGAAGTTTGTCGTTTATTTTCTAAAATGTGAAATGTTTGGGGTCTAGAAAGGAGAATAAAGCAGAGGAGTGCCAAATTGTTCAGTTTGTGGATTTATTCCAGAAGAAACTCTGAGACATTCTCGCCGTCAGGAAACTGACAGCAAAGGATGCCTTCAGAGAACAAAATTGAGCAAAATATTTTCTACTGTCATGGAACCATCATCACAGTTGTCAAAAGAATGGCACCATGTCATTGTTACAACTCTGACTGAAAGCTGAAAAAACAGTGACCTAAATAAGATCGTTCTGCAGCATTTAGTTTAAAACAAACAGTATTTTACTTCAACGTTCCTGCTGGGTCTAGAAAAAATATTTAAACCCTGTGCCTGGTTTCACATTTTGTCACATTATACCTACTAATTGCTAAGTATATTTTATTAGGATTTTATGTGATGCATCAACAAAAAGAAATGTAGGACAGAGTATTAGTATCACGCTAAAAAAATAAAAAAAAATAAAGTAAAATTATGAGAATGAAGTTGTACAAGAATCAAGTCATAATATTACGACTGTGCTCTTGTAATATTATGATGTTATTCTCATATTATACTCTGTGTTCTTGTATTATTCTGACTTAATTCTCGTATGATTTTATTCTCGTAATATTATTATTTTTGTCTTGATATTCCCCTAATCCTCAGTTGTAGAAGTGAATAATTGGGAAGTGGGTTTTTTTAAGGAAAAAAATTTAAAATTGATGCGTACAATTGGATTCAAACTTATCTTGGACAATACTTTGTGCAGTATTAAAAATAATAATGATAAAAAAAAGACGGGTTCAAGACTAGATTGTTTCAACCTCAAGACTCATCGCAAAACTTTTCTGCCACTCCAAATAAAATGCCTGTTCTTGGCGAAGAATAATTTTTTCTGCCATCGTTTTGGCGCCCCCTGTAGTGTGGCACCCATATGTGTTGCATACATACCTGCTTTTTTTGCACTACTGCCTACCAAACCTGCCTGGACAAGCAGGCATCAACGATGGTTGGATTGATTAATCATAGTTTGGTTTAGTTAAATCATCATTTGCTCAAAAAGACGGAAAACGCCCAATATTTCTCTATTGAAAATCAAACAAAGGGTTTTGTGCAATATGTCTCGATTTTGCCTGTTTTTGCTCTTTCACCCCTTCCTATGTGTTCCTCATTACAAAGCCTTCCTCGCCGTTCTTCTCCCCTCCTCTGTGAGGCGTCGACGCTTTGCCCTTGACAGAAATCCGTATCCATCACTGCCAGGGATGTTATGGAAATGTAAATGATGACAAGTGGAGTCGAGCGGGGAAAGTGCGTCCGTCGGGTGCCAAATGAGCCATGCTTCCAATCGACATGCCTGGAGGATCTTCCCAGCAGATGGGTCGGATGATGATGATGATGTCATCGCTGCCTCCTCTTGGTGGCTTGCAGGGTTACCAGACGCAGCAGGTCACGCTGCGGTGATTTAATGGAGATAATGATGGTTTTGTAACCATGATACTGTCACTATTGCTCTTCTTTGTCAGCTCTCCCATCTATTGTGAAAAGAATCTGACCCGTTTTATTCCAGACAATCGGACTTGTTATATTTCAGGCACCGGCTTCTCAATGGAAAAGCAAGTTCGCTGCACTCCGAAATTGGCTGATGTCGAGAAGTTTGTGAAGTAAAGAAATGAGCTGTTTATTTGAACTGACTACAAAACAGGAGTTCACGCCAGGTCGGCAGGACAAAGTAATTTTTCATATTCAATTTCACGGATTTCATCTGCTTCCCCTTGTCGACAACAGGGGAGGAGAGAGATGGAAAAGGCTCGTGGTAACCGTGGAAACCTGGCCAATCGTTTACAGATGCCACAGAAAGGTTCACAACATACAAAGAAAAGTTTTAAACCAAATGAATGCCTTTTATATTTTTTTCAACTTTTTCTCTCTACACATTATAAAGTTAAAAATTGACCCTTACTCTTCATGTAAACTCCTACTTTGGTGGAAAACACATTTTTTAATCACCCCATCAAATCGGCATCTTTGATGAATTTCCTCCTAGTTTGTATTTTGAAATATATTTCAAAACTGCAATAGTAAATCCTTTTTAAGTAAGAATAAGTGTTTCCGTAAAATATTTAAAGCATAACTAATCAGTACCCTAAAACTAACACAATTAACTATTAATGAAAATCATGTCAAATACTATCCTGCTGGGATGAATTTACTCACCACTGTGGTCTGTGAGTCCGTAGAGTTTATACAGTTTCAGAAAATGTCCATCAACAGATGATTGCGAGCATTTAAGACGAGCATTAAAATCCGAGAAATGGCACAATCTTCGGATGGTATAGTCAAAGCGCACACAAACCTCCCAGCCACTGCTTTAGAATTCATGAAGAATTCCCAAATCCCCCAGTTTCTCTCTGCAGCCCCAAGTTAAGGAAGATAGAAATACCGACTTAGAAGTTTCTGATGTGGTAACTGATAATGCAGAAAGTTTCCCCGAAGAAAGACACATTAATATGACTCCTATTTATATCTCTTGATGCATTTTTTATCCAGTTTTACAGCTCAAATATTTGATTTTACTGATAAAAAAATATGGATAAATAGTATCCATACTATTTATGAAATAAACTGATTCTTACCAAATCAGTTTATTTCCTTTTTAAACAATAATTATATTACTGAAAATAAAATGTGATGTAATGCCATAATTTATTATATAAAATGAGTTTTTTAATATTAATGTAAAGACTTTCCACTTTGAACTCTTCCACTAGTGGGAGTGGTGTGTGTTTAGGTTGTAGCTGCAGATTAAGTCGTACATCTCACAGGAATAATAGCTCTGCTACTTACGAGAGTCAGGGTCACAATGTTAGGATTCAGAGGCCAGTGTTTATAATATAATAATGTAATTATGGAGCTGACTGTGAGCGCAGCTTTTATGTCGTGTGTCACAATTCTGCACCAGAAAAACCGTACGTAGTAAATCAGGATGTGAACAATGGCTGAATATTCTGTCTGTAGCTGCATTTCAATTATAAATGTGTGCAAGTTTTATATTAAAATCACGTGTGAGTAAGCTTGTTCATTAAGAAACACACTGCGCCATCAGCCTCTTACCTCTTCCTGTTATCTTCTTCTCTTTCCACCTGTAGTTAACATCCGGCTATTGATCATGTGACTTGTGCGATGCGGAAAAAATCTTTCCATTGCAGTTTTGCGAAATACAGTACACTAATTTCCACACAGCTGAAAAGCCACCTTGTCCTAGCGTGAAAACTTTTATCAAGCTTGTTTTTTGTAAACTGGTGTTTTTTTCATGAAGCAAATTCATTTGGATGGATGGATGGATGGATGGAATTACAACGCAAAAAATAAACGTAAAAACATTGGATTTCAGAAAAGGAAAAAACAAATCGGAATTGAACATCCAGACCTGTTCCTTCTCTAGTTTATCCAGATGTTTTCCACATCACATTGTGTACAGATGTGCTCCCACACGTGCTGCTAGTTTCTAGAAACAGTTCAGTATCCTGACGTTCGATCTTGAAGATGCTTCTCAACGTTCTCAGTCGTAAAAAAAACCCTGAGGAGGAGCTTTTCAGTCGATGGCGACGATCCAGAGCCACAGGAGACACTAAAATCTGTTCAAATGCTTATTTACTCTCAACCTCTAGCTCGTGTTATGCGGCCCTGTAATAATATAGTTTTCCCACCCACCATTATGAGCTTTTAGTAATTTTCTGTGGGAGGAAAACAAAAGCGCTTGGCAGCAGTTGTGTGACTGTGTTGGTGACTAATATAGCAGCTAATCTGGCTTTCTTGCAGACTGATGTTGCTGCTCTGGAGGCTATTTTTAGCCGTAGTGATTCATTTGAGGAAAAGAACAATATTTCTCTGACCTCAGGGAGTTGCTGAGATTAATTGAGGATGAGTGTGTTCAAAAGCCTGTTTAATTAAGAGGCGGGCGCACTTGCATCCCTCATCTACTCCGCAGCGCTACGCTATGTACTCCGGGTGTATAACATGGATGGGGAAAGACTTTAACTTTTGCACAGAGATGGATATGAGTTAGATTAATCTCGCGGTGTCGACTTGCTGGCGGTGATTCAACGAGCCGATTAAACAGATTTCCAGCAATTCATATGAAAAATGATTCCCGACTAATATTTGAAGTTTTCCACTTTATTTCATCTTGCAGCCGCATACTTTGATTGTTTAATATCCATAAATAAAAAGTCACCCAATTAATAAATACGCACTAAAAGTCTTTGTTATCCAAACTTTGAAAAAAGCTGGGATATTTTTAGAAACACAAAAATCACTAAAAAAAATAAACAAATAAAAAATAAAACTACTTACTTTCCTGCCGAATTAAGAATCTACGTTTTTTTTTTTTTTTTAGATCATTAAAAAGAATTATCATTATCATTTATTGGTAAATCATAATTAACTTAATAATTAAATCTAATATGTGGGGTTCTGGCCACATATTAGAAACCACTACTGTTTGGCAACAGCAAAAACCTAAGAAGATACAAATAACTTTAACTAAAGATGCCAGTTTATAGGTCACTGACAGCTTCTGCCTCACCGGAAACCAAAGACTGAACTTTTTGATGTCATCTCTCAGCACGCGTTCCTGGTGACCCACATCCTCCCCGATGCGGGCCACAAATGTGAGCTGTGCGGATTGCCAAGAGCGCTTTAGGGAACACACCAGATTCATCTTAATGGTGCGCCAGTCTGGGCGATTACACACTGGCCGACATAATAGAAGCCTGGCATGACGGGGGCGAAGAAGTCATCCGTCAGATTAATGAGACTGTCATCCGGGTTCGAGGACGCCACCGGGCGGCCCTAGCCAACATGTTTAGCTGAGAGTGAGCTGTGAAGAGAGTTATCAAACTGGACAAGGCTCTCTAGAAAAAAAGAAGTGACACTGCAGTGTCAAGATATTTGACGGTAGACTATTTTTGTTTCACAGATTCCCACATATCTGGAGGTAATTATCTTCTAACAAAGCCACAGATCATCGTTATAATCTGAAACTGTGACAAAACGGCAAAGAAAAAAGAAGAAATCTGTGATGGAACAAATACTTTTTCATTTGTAGCAAGTCTTCAGAGATTTTTGTGATGATGCCATCACACAGATCTAGGAGGTTTTGTCTGTCCTGATGATGTGCGGTGCTACTCTGCTTTCCAAATGAAAACCAAAGCAGTGATGGAGAGTACAGTACCCTGCTCATCCATCTTGGATGCAGGCAGGCCTATTGTTTCCATGCAAACGACTTCAAACTGGGCCATTAATAGCGATCCCAGAGCAATCTGTCAGTCTGAGTCGATGCTTGTCAAGAGAATCTTATTAACTGACTTGTCCTGCACTGTTAAGTTCAAGTGCCTCATCTGTTACAAGAATGTACTTGTATGTTACTAACAAGACTGTGAAAAATTTGCATCTCTGCTTTCCACTATCTTGGCTGACACTTCTATGCATGCAATTGAAATTAAAAGTTTAGTGTTGAATATTTTAATTTCTTTCTCTTTCAAAGAGGAGAAGTGGCATTAAAACTGAAGTGTACGGAAGCCCTGAAAGGCAAAAAAATAAAGAGGAAGAAAATGTCCATTTCTCTAGATCTGGCTAAATGGTATTTCTCTTAACTTTAAAAGTCACATGCAAGAAAGAAAAATAAATCAAATTAAAAATATTTACAAAAATGTTTTATTCTCCTTGTGGAAGTTTTTTTTTTTTTTCTATAGAGGAGAATTTTAAAAATGATGATGGAAAAAGTTTGATCTATTTTTCCCTGTTAACTATTTCTGACTACAAAAGAATTTTTCTCAACCAAAAGTGTAGGAAAAATGTTTTCTCAAGTCTTGTTTTTCATGTTTAGGTTTCTTCTTTTTATCTTCCAACACACACGGAAAAAGAAAAAAAATCTTTTTTTTTTTTAAGTCTTTTTTTCCACTTCAGCCCTGAATGCCAAGTGGGGGAAAGATTCTGTCATGCCATATTTCCAAGTTGTTTTTCCCCATTATCCAACAAGAAAATGAAAATATATTTTTCTTTCTTTTCCAGATTTTTTTTTCTGCTTGGGCAATTTTTTTTTCTTTTCCTATGTATGATGTTTGAGAAGAAGAAGAAAAAGACTTTAAAATGTCAAAATCAATTTTTTTTCCATCTTGTCATTCAGGGCTTACGCAAGGAAATAAATAACTCTTAAGATACATTTTTCTTTTCCTTTCTGCTGTAGAAATGAGTGAAATTTAGTCAGAAAGACTTTATAGAAAAACGTAATTTATCAAATTTTAAACATCACAATGTTTTATGCTCCTCTCCAGGCAAAACGTTTCTGGAAAAACAAAACTAAACAAAACTTGACCATATTTTAATCTAGCTTTTTGTTATTATTCTTCTTTGCAGATGAAAAAAATTTAATTCGGTCAGACTGATAAAGGGAGTCGTCAAAAAAAAATGCTCTCCCGTGGCCTGTCAGGGCTTCCGTAGAATTTCTTATTAAAATGCCAGTTTTTACATTATTGGTCTTCCAACATATGAACTGTTGTCTGAGAGACTAAGAAAATCCAGGAAATGTTGGAGTAAGTTCAAGCTAATTAAATTATTTTGGTATATCAAAACCGTTAAAATGGGCATCCACGGCCCCTTTGAACAGTTTCACATATGCACATGAAAACTGGTGCATATGTACGAGTCCACAATGCAAACCAAACGGGCCAAACCTGAATCATTTTCATAACAATGGTGACAATGCTTCTTTTTTCTTTTTTTTTAGATCTAAAGAAAATTCCAACTGGAGATTCTCGTCTTGCTTTGCGTCGGTAATCTGCTCTATTAAGTCCACCGGTGCCTCTGAAATAGTGCATTTTCCTTTGATTCCAAGCGGGGAGAAAATCGAAGAGGTGAGAAATGTGTTCATCTGTCACTCGCAGAAAGCTTCCACATTTAAACCCAGTCATTATCAGTTGACATTTCATAATTACATGACAGCACATGAGGTTTCCTTCCAGTGAAATTCTAATTAAGGTTTCCTGAACGTCACAGCAGAAATGACCTGCTTTGCTGTATAATCAGCAGCAATTGCGTCGTAGAAGGATGGTGCATTGCAAGAATAGAGGCATAAATACTGCTGGCATAGTTGGCTGGTAAGCCGGAACTAAAAAGGTCACCCACGTCGAGGCATGAGGAACGCTACTGAAAGGGAATGCTTGGGAAGACGCCACTTCTAGTTCGTCAAAAGGGAGGAAATTAAAAAGGAAACCGGTGGCTTTGGAGCTGCATTTAGACACAGAGGCTTCGTACCCACTCAAATATATTCTTAGGTAACAAAAAGACAACACAATTAAGAGTTCAAATGATCCCGGTTGCTCTACGTTCTGCTAGTAGTTGCTTGAGCGACAAAGAGACAAATCCACTCTTTTAAATCTAGACATTAAATTATGTCCCTTCTGTCCTCGTGTTTTAAGTAGCAATCTGCAAGTTTCTTTTTGTTTTTTGTTTCAGCAAAACTACGGTTTCCGGCACACCGTGACAACTGGCTTTGGAAAGTTTAGAGGAATAATGAAGGAGAGGTCTACCTCCAAATCCATCATCTTCGCGTCAAATCAGTGGCTAGATATTTAAACTTAGACACAGTTTGGCGTTCCAGCAACACCATTTGAGCTTAACTCAACCAATTTTGTCTAGTAGCGTGGTTAAACATGATCAGTCATTAATAATTATTCCATTTTGGAAAAGAACGAACCAATTAAAAATGAAAAAGACACCTATGATTAGTGTATGTAGACTTTGCACCATGAACTGTCCAGAATAACTACGCAACACAAAATTCAATCTTCCGCACCCAATTTTTGGTTTCAAAATGAATTTGACATTGGACTATCTCAAAATTTGGCAATTTAACTTTAAAGCAACGTCTAGATAGCTAGTCAAGTCAAATTTATTTGTATATCACATTTCAGTAACAAGGCAGGTGAAAGTGCTTTACACCCAACTACCAGTGAAAACACTAATGCTGACTCCACAGGCAAGGCAGCAATCAGATCTGGTTGTGGCAATTAAAATTAAACCAAACGTTTGCCTTACTCCCAGTTCATTCATGGTTTAGGTAGCTTTTAGTCCCTAAATAGACAAAATAATAATTGCACATAAAAAATCTGATATCAAGGTCCTTGCAAACAAAATATCCAGGGTTGTTTTCTAGCAACCATAGCAGGAATTAATCTTACAGTCTCCCCAGAGCTGACATACTTCATGAATGTGATCCGTTGTCTCTTCACCACTCCCAACTGGGTCACCTTTGTTTCACAGAAAGAGATGAGTCACTGCCTCTTCTCGACAGTCATCTCATGATGTTATCTAACTCACCTTTGGTGTTGTACTCTGGGCCAAATTCTGTAGCTGAGAGGACATGCTATGGGGGAGAGAAGGACGGATCAAAAAGAGATTCTAGTCGTTCTTCGGTCAGAGTGCAAATCTGTGGTGGACAGTGACGGAAACCCCTCCTGATGTCTCTGAGATTTTCTCCTACAGGTACAAAACGTCACTTCTGCTTTTCTGGTCATTGCAAGACACTTAAGAGCTCACGGTGCGTGACATGCTAAGTAGTGAGTAATCCATCTGTGTCACGGACGAACTGGATCACCCAAAGATACCAGCAATTCAGCTCTGGTCTTGTTTGATCCAAGGGAAATAAGAAATGGCGTGCTGTATCCAGGCAACAAGTTCGTTGCCAGGTGACAGATACAGAGGCCCTGAGACCAGAGACAGCGGGTAACAAATCCACATGAATAAGATGAGGCAGAATATCACTCACCTCCTGCAGCGCACCAAGTTCTTTGATAATCCAGGCTTTGATCACTTTTGCGATTAAAGTAAATATCTCATTTCTACTCACAGGGCGACAAATGGGATAAACCACAGCAAAACATCAGAGGACGTGACAGTAATACACCCCGGTCTCCTTACCTTTCTGTAGACTTAATTAGCTTCTTTTTTTTTTTTTTTTTTACCACTTACTGTACCTTGGAAAAGTATTCCCACCCTACGATCTCACAACATTGATGTGCTTCTTGTTCTATACTCACTACATAAAATCCATTGCAACCCATTGCCCTGCATGCAAACTGACAGAGATCATTAAACAGAGAAACAGCCTAGAGGCTCATGCTAACTCTAGGAGCGACATAGATGCACTGCTCAGATAGGAGAATATACCAGCTAGGTAGTTGTCAGACATGTACTCTCCAAGTTAAGAGAAGCTGTATTTGCAGTGAAAAGTGATTTGGCTCAGAGGAGTTGGTTGTGTGGGGTAGGAATACTTTTTCAAGGTGACGTCGTAGCAACAGATTATGAGAGAAAGCACATCCTCAAGCAAATCAGACAGTCGCTAAGTGACGGGATTATGAAGCGTGCCTCTGGGCTTTCATGTGGCAGCCATGAGCGGACGTAATGATCCTCTTCAATGCGTTTCAGGCGACAAATCCACCGCCGCCTTTAAATGCTCCCCCAATTTCTGGGTTTCTGTCAGACCACGGGAAACTTTACTTTGATTTAGGTTCAGCTGTTAGCTGAAGCCATTTGCGAGGCGACATTTAAATGTTAAACTTAAATGAAGCAGAAATTGCTTTCTGAAATGGTACAGCTTCTCAACAGGGCATTGCAGACGCACTAATGCCTGCATTTTGCCTTTATAGAAAATATCCATCAGTCATCAGTGATTCTTTATTTGAAGCCAATTCTGCTTTCGATTGATTATGGAAGTTGGAATTCAGATCTACGAATTGCATCTGAAGCAACCGCTGATGTAATCACAACCAACGATGTTATGAATTTATCAATTTTAAATGTAAAGGCAATGATGTAACAAGGTTTTTGAGCCAACAACACTTGCTAGTAAAGTAATATATGTAAAAATTAATAGTAACTACAAAACTTTTTACAATTTCCTTGACAAAATAAGTATGATGTATGTCATGGGCAGGTTAGAGGAACTAAGCAACTCCACAGTTTTTTCTCTATCTATTAGAGGAAAGTAGTGCACACAACTCCAGTGCAAAAAAAAAAGGGGGGGGGGGCGGTTATTCCCTCCACCCTTAACATTATACTTTATATTTTTTTTTGGAGAGCTGATTATTTCCATTCTCTTTTCTAATATTCTCTAACAAAATTCAGAGGTCTTAACAGAACAGCTGGATTTATAATGAGTATGAATCACAAACGGATGGACTTTATTTGCTAATGATGTGAAATCTAACGAGGTTATTCATGGAAATCAGAATAAACTGGACTAAAATTCTCATTGCGCTTAAAAAAATTTGTATTTGTAAATAAAAGAAAGTATAATTTTTTTCTGCTCTTGTCTGTAGGCACTGTTAACCGCAAAGATTTATTAAAATACAAGGTTGTGGTTGTAGCATGACAAAATGTAAAACGTTCAAGGCCTTCTGTACTTTGATAAGTAGCATGTCTGCCATCTAGTGGACTTTTGTCAGGACTGCAATAACTATGGTCCAAACTTGTTCTGGAGTTTGCACCAGAGATGCTGCGTTGTTGATGCAAAGTTACGGCTGTTCTTTTTCTAACTGTGGCAGGGTTGAGAAAGGTCATCAATGGCTGTGTTAAATATTACTGTATCATTAATGTTTTGTAATGAGTTTAATAAATCAGAATCCAACCCCTGCTACAATGATAAAGATCAGTGTAGTTGGAGAAAACAAAAGGTTGAGACAAAACCTATTTAAAGGCAATGATTCTTTTATTACAAACAAAAAACAGACACCAGTCAGAGTTTGACGTTCTCCAAAACGCAGTGCTTTCAGTGTGCCATTCTCAACTGTAGTCAAGAGTTACTTTTGTTCTCGCTGGAATCCCCCCTCAGAAGACCTCCAGGTCTGCAGAGTTGTAGACCACCGGCGTCTCCTCAGTCCCAGCAGCAGCTTCCTCCTTCGCCTCTTCCTCCCCCTCCTCCTCTCCCTCCGCAGGCTCCTCCAGTGACTCCAACGCCTCGTTGGTGTCGCTGGCGAACGTCTCCCTGGAGACATCGTCATGCTCCTGCAGGTTCAGCGTACCGATGGCCTGCTTCATCTTCTTGGCCAGCACGTGCCGCCTTCTCTTCTGCGCCGCCTTCTTGCTCTTGCAGTCCCTCTGGTGCTCCTCCAGGAAGATCTTCTTGATCTGGGTCTTGCTGACGTTGGGCATGTTCTTCAGCAGGTTGAGGAACACTCCGCCAGGCGTTCGCCGCCTGCTCCCGTCCATAGTGTACATGCCACCGTTCTCCTCCAGCGTGGCGGTCTCTCCCAGCAGTTCTATGGCTTTTTTCTTCCCAACGACCTGGACCACTCGCTCGATCAGGTCTTTCTTCGGCTCCTGCAGTCTGTACGCGATCTCCTCCACCACCTTATCATCTGGGTCATCCTCTGTGATTTCATACCGGCCCTTGACGTCCATCTCAGCTTTAGGTCCTATTCTGTCTTTGGCAGGCCGCTTTCTCTTAGCGTCACCCCCTGCTCTGTCCTCTGACCCTCGGCCTTTCATGTAGTCCTCCAGATCAGCATCCAGCATGCTCACCTCTCCTTCCTGCCTCGTCTGCCTCTCCATCTCCCTCTCCTTCTCCATCATCTTCCGAGCCAAGACGAAGTTATAAGTCTCAACATTTCTGCTGGCCATGCTGACGCCCTCCATGCCAAACACACCCAGCTCCGCGGTTATGGCGTCCTGGCACTGCTCTTGCACCACGGAGCCCCAGATGTTGTTCACCTTGCGGCTCCCAGGCGCCCCGCAGGCGGACACGGGGGGCGGACCGAACCGCGCGGGACAGGCGGCCGGCGGCGGGGCGTTTGACACCTTTAGCCGCTTTCGACGCCACACAGCGGCCTCCTCGTCTGACGAGTCCGCGTCACTGTCGCTAGACTCCGCCGCCTTGGCGGAGCTCCGGTAGGCGGCGGCGGCGGCGGGAGGCTGGTTAGCAGTAGCGGGTCTGTGCTGGAAGGAGTCTCCGCTGAACGCCGCCGAAAGCCCCCGAGCTCGCGCTTGTTCGGCCGCAGCGCCACCCATCTCAGAGTCCGAGCCGGAGCCGGAAATTTCTCCGTCTTCCAGGTCGCCGTCCATCAGCTCCGCCATGTTTTCCTGAAAGTCAGAGCAAAGATAGAGTTTTCAGTATCGCACCAAAGTTCAGAAAGCGGTTCAAGCTAATCCCAGCACAGTTAGCTGCTAATAACACAGCTGAGATGAAAGTTAAACTCACCAAAAAAATAAAACTAAAGTGTCACCCGGATACCTTGAAATATCTGGCTGGAGCTGGCTGGACGCTGCATAAGAGAGGACTTTGGTTTCTCCAACAACTATATAGACTTGGAGCGCAGCACCGCCTTACAATGCTAGAAATTCGCGCTATGCTAACCTCGTACTTCCGCTTCCCAGCTCTGGCCCTTTCAAAATAAATGTTAACTATTATTACTAGATGTGTTTGTTTGCTGAGAGTTGTAAATCAGATCAACGCGTCCATAAAAGAACATAAAAGAAAATGATACGAAGAGTCTATGAACCACGTGGTTCCACGGGTTCCTAAAATGTTGGCACAGACCCTCAGAGGCGCTGCATATGATGTGGGTACTGTTTACATCTTCTTGACTGTCAAAACTACATATCACACACTTTTTAAACACATTTTTAACTTTGTTTAGAAGGAAGGCAACATCACAGTTTATGTAAAAAAAAAATGTAAAAAATGTGCATACTGTAGACATTTGTACAGTTTTAGTTTGTAAAACCGGACGGATGTTGCGTTGGCCCCGCGCTTGCGCAGTGTTACAAATAAACAATATGGCGGCGTCCTTACAGCGCCTCACGTCAGCTGGGAAATATCTTCTTCAAAGACATTTAGCGAAGACGCGTTATCCTAACGGGGTGAGTAGAGTGTCCTGTGAGTCTCTGTCCTGCGTTTCTGCATTGTTGTTTTTCTTGTAGTTCAGCTATGTGCAGAATAACGGAGTAAAACTTTACAGCAAGGTTTTACAGGATCTTTGTGTTATTAATTTGTCTCTGTCTGATTCCTCGGTTTAGTATAATTAATAAACCAAAGCTGTTTATTAATGGCTGTTCATTATACTGCTGAGTGATTAAAAATTTTCATAAATTGTTTAAATCAAGCATCATCACCATGACTTGCTGTTTACAGAGGCGGGGCTTAGTAATTTTGGGGCCCAAGTCAAGCTTCATTAACCCCTGACCCCCCCCTGCCATCCCATGTCTGTACTTTTTCTTCTTACTTTAAGAGTTTAGTTAAATTAATCTTTATCTGTGAATGTTTCCAATTTCTAGTTGCTTATCTAGAGACTGAGGGTTTTAGACAGTGGTATTTGTAACGGTTTTCAGGTTATTATAGAAGTTATCAAAATTTTCCCTTAAAAAGGAAAAGTTTGCCATGTTTACCTTTGCTTGATTTAGTAGTGTGAACAAATGATTAGAAATATACTCAGGTTTTATCTTATTGTTACCCTAAAAAAAAATAAAACAAGTTTAAATTGCTAAGTGGTCTTAGACATTTTAGGTACACATTAAAGCTAGCTGATACAGTGCGTGTTTAAATTTCTTGCATTTTTTTGCAGTTAATCTATTTGATCTGCTGTGATCAGATGAGACCAAAATCAAACTTTTTGACTTGCATGCAAAGTCACGTGTGTGTGACAGAAAACTACTAACACTGAACACCATATCCTTGGTAGTGGCAACATCATGCTGTGGGGATGCTTTTTTTTTGTCAACATGAATAGGGACACTGGTCAGCTAAAGTAGGAAATAAAGTAAATGCCCTAAAATAGGAAGTTAAAAGATTTTAAAAGAATGAGTTTTACAATTTAAGAAAGTAGTAAGGGCAAGATAAATAATTACTACAAAATAAAATGCCCAGAACTAATAATTTTTTTTTATTTATTTCTTAAGAACAATCTAAACAGAAATTATTAAATACTAATGCTTGCAGTTTATATAAATATTGATGAATATCTGCAGGGATTTGCCTAAATAATTTCCAAGTCCACCTTTCACTTTTGTCCTGTTCAGCTTCCTGTTAGACCCAGGCGACTGCTGGCTACTCCCGCCGCTCAGCAGGTGGCGCTAAATGTCCCTGAAACCAAAGTGACCAGTTTAGAGAACGGTCTCCGGGTGGCTTCAGAGGACTCTGGACTTACAACCTGCACTGTGAGTCAAAGGTTCTCCACCTAAAGTCCAAAACATTTCTAAGTAGACAGGAACATTCATAAACGCCTCCTTCCAGGTGGGCTTATGGATAGACGCCGGCAGTCGCTATGAGAACGAGAGGAATAACGGCACAGCACACTTTCTGGAGCATATGGCGTTTAAGGTGAGGACGTTTTTCTACCTCATCCTCTCTGGATAAACAGGCGAGCTGATCGGCGAGTCCAACTGTCCCTGCAGGGCACCAGGAAGCGCTCTCAGCTGGACCTGGAGTTGGAGATCGAGAACATGGGCGCTCACCTGAACGCCTACACATCCCGGGAGCAGACGGTCTACTACGCCAAAGCTTTCTCCAAGGATCTGCCGCGAGGTGCGGAACAGGAAAGCCAGTCCATCGAAAGGTTTGCCGAACCGAACCGAGCGTTCTTGAGCTGGGGTCTGTTGTCTTTTTGCCCCAGCTGTCGAGATCCTGGCCGATATCATCCAGAACAGCATGCTGGGCGAGGCGGAGATCGAGAGGGAGCGAGGCGTGATCCTGAGGGAGATGCAGGAAGTGGAAACCAACCTGCAGGAAGTGGTTTTTGACTACCTGCACGCCACAGCGTACCAGTCCACGGCACTGGGCAGGACCATCCTGGGCCCCACTGAGAACATCAAGTAAGATTTTCTTCGGACCAGGTAGCTGACTCTAACTCTGATTTAGTCCTTCTACTGATCGTTTTTCTTTTGTGTGTGTGTGTGTTTGGTATCCAGGACGATCAACAGAGGAGACCTGGTGGAGTACATCACTACACACTACAAAGGACCCAGGATCGTGTTGGCAGCTGCTGGAGGTCTGATTACTTCCAAATCACCGACACTTTCTCATGTCCATGAATGCAGCAACACCATTAGGCCTTTAGGGATACATTTATTTTCTAACTTCAATGAGTTTAATCATCAAGAATTAATTCAACGTGTCTTCATTTCTTGTCATACGCACTCAAAGACATGCAGTAAGGTTTCGTGCTCTACCATACATTGTTTTAAAATTTTATTTTATCCATCAACAAACTTTGGGTTTGACCCATCAGGGTTCATTTAAATCATTTCTTTTACTCCTGACATGTGGTGACACAGGAACACCTGTGTCACCACATCCTCAACAAACAAACATCCTCATCTTCATGCCAGAAGATGAGGATGTTTGTTGGTTCTTTACAGAAACCTTTCTGACCCAGATTTCTGCCTTTCCTCCTGATCAGGTGTTTGCCACCAGGAACTCCACAGTTTGGCCAAGTTCCACTTTGGAAGACTTCCCAGCCGGGATCAAGGCGGAGCCCCAGCTCTTCCTCTGTGCCACTTCACAGGAAGTGAGGTAGGAAGCTATCTTCTTTTTTTTTTTTTTGTTGAAATGCTGAAGTTTTGGGGAAAACAACCGCATCATCTGGAGTTTCAAAGCTTTCTAATACGAACTACAGTTAAAATGTGAATAAAACCAGTAATTTTTGGCTCTCTGTTGGTCTTTTTGTTGTTTTTAAAATGGTTTATAATATTCCAAGTTGGACACTTTCAATTAAATTCAACAAAGTAATGAATGATTGTGAAAACATCTGTCAATATGCCCAAATCTGAGCTTTTATCTCAGATGGAAGAGGCAGTTTTTGCTGGTGTTTGCACATGTCCAGTCGTACTTTTAAAGTTCAGCTGCTGTCGTTCACAACCTCAGAGATTTCAAAACAGTTGATTTTGTCTTTCTTGTAAGTAAAGGATAAGAGTTTTTTAGTTTCCTGAACAAGAGTGTGAAGCAACAAGTGCGGGAGAGGCAGTGCTGTGTTATTCTCTAACGGAGTGTTTCTCAACCTTTTTTGGGCCCCCTGTCCATTATGTGCTTTTGCACTGAATATTATTTTATTGTTAATATTACTATCACTATTGTTGATGTTTTGATTTTTATGGTTGTTTCTGTATTTATCATTAAAAATAATTTCCCAGAGAACAAAAAAGCCATGCGAACAGAAATGATTTTTACAGGCATCTACGAAAAATGTAATGAAGTTAAAATTTGTATCAGCAGCCAATCAGAGTGGGAAAATATTCTTGTTCTGTGGCATTTTCTGATGTTAGTTGTTAAATCTTGCACAAAATGACCAGATAAAAGATGTACAACAATACCAGTTTAATTAAAAAGACTGAGCTCTGCAACATTAAAAGATGGATAGAACTGCAGTTATGTCAGTCATAACTCTTCTTCTCTTCAGTGTTTGTCAGTTTCTGGTGGTGCAGCTCTGTGCTGCCTTCAAGAGAATGGGACATCAAAGTATCAGCCATAAAATTTCACCCACATGCCATTTACTGTGCAAACCAGAGCTTTTAATGGAAAAACATTGAAATGCCATACAAATATGAGACAGAAACATGGATTATGTCTTTATATAGATTTGTCTATTGATTTATAGATTAATAATTTTACTGGACCGAAATGAGAACGAACAATGCTGGTTCTTAGTAAAATCCTAATGAGTCAAATTGAAAGTGTCATGGAGTCAATGACATTAACACTGACATGAAAAATGATATGGAAGAAATAAATATATCAAATTTAATTAAAAACATAAATAAGTGATAAGGTCCTTACTTTTATCATCTGTAAAATATATTTCTTTTTAGTACTAGATAAAGACCCAACAAATCCATGGTACTTCATCAATATTGTTTTACCTTTTAAATGAAAATGGTGTCTGTCTGCTCTTGCCATACAATCCTATGTGTTAATTATTGCTCAAAAGGTCTTGCCATATAAGTTTATTCCTTTGTATTTACACTATTTCTTAGTTTATGCTTGCATTTTGTTCTTCATTCATTTCCAACGCTCACCACCAGTCATCTTCACTCATCGCCTGCTGCGCCGCCTCATCATCATGTGTTGATCTTTCACTGCTCAGCGTCGGATTCTCTGTTTTAATGCCCTGATTCACATCTAGTTCGTTACTCCGTTCTACATCCTGGTTTTTCAATTGCAGCCAAACATGTTTTAATGTTACATAACACAGTTTTAGCAAGTTGCTCAAAGTCTGAACTGGTATTGTTGTGCATTTAAGAAGTAAAGTTTACCTTCCCAAAGGGATCTCAGCACCACCCTTTTGTAAAAATTCCCCCCAGCGCCCCCTGCCGTCCCCTGAACGCCCCCCGGGGGGCGAGACCTATTAAAAAATTCCAGAGTTTCCAGTTTTCCCTTTTTTTAACATTGTAGGAAAAATAGGAGTAGAAAGCATCTGTTTATCTTCTATAATTATGAAATAACTCAGACCAGACACTTTAGATTTGGCAGTGTGGGCTATTTCACTTCTTTTTGGCTGATGGAGGTCAGATAAATCACAGTGTGCATAAATGAGAATCTTCAGGTAACAAAAATCCAAAAGTAAAGAAAAAAAAAATCAGAATTCTATTTTCATGGTATTTGGACTGAATTTAGCTCAAGAATCTTCAGTAAAGTTTAAAACTCAAAATCACAAAGTTGGACAAAAATCCAGGTTTTGATGTGGCAAAAATTAAGGTAATCTGGATATTATCAGTGTAAAAAGCCTTTTTTTCTCCAAAACCTTGCAGCTTAAGCTTTAAGATTCTGGAAGAAGACATAAAGTCTGACAGCTTAATCTCCAATTTTCCTGTTTGCTTTTCGATGTGAGTTGGAACCCGGTAGAGAAACCGCCGGTCGGTCTGCTTCTGTTCCAGATCCGAGTGCGTGACGATAAAATGCCCCTGGCTCACATCGCCATCGCTGTGGAAGCGGTTGGGTGGTCTCACCCGGACACCATCCCTCTCATGGTGGCCAACACCCTGATTGGAAACTGGGACCGCTCGTTTGGTGGCGGTGTGGTGAGTATTCAGGAAGATTTCAAATGTTCTGTTTCCGAACAGTAAAAATGTGTGAGGGACCAGGTGAGGTTGATGGTTGAAGTCGGGTTGTGTCCTCAGAATCTGTCCAGTAAGTTGGCCCAGATGGCCTGTCAGGGAAACCTGTGCCACAGCTTCCAGTCCTTCAACACCTGCTACACGGACACGGGCCTATGGGGACTCTACATGGTGTGTGAGCCGGGCACCATCAGCGACATGATGCACTTCACTCAGATGGAATGGTGAGCACACTCGCACGCAAACGCAGACTAGAATGAAAGGGATGGGTTGAAGTCAGAAACGTAACGCCGACGGTTGCTCCTCAACAGGATGTCTCTTTGTACGAGTGTGACAGAGAGTGAGGTGGTTCGGGCCAAGAATCTGCTCAAGACTAACATGCTCCTGCATCTCGACGGTAGGTCAGCCTGATGGAGGACCGCACCGAGATGTTGCTTGAGTTAACTCTGATCGGTTCCCTACAGGATCCACCCCTATCTGCGAGGACATTGGCAGACAGATGCTGTGCTACAGCCGCCGGATACCTCTGCATGAACTGGAGGCCCGGATTGACGTGAGTCACACTTTGGACGTTAGACGATGAACCTTCAGGCAGCTAAAGCGTTCCAGTTTTGGTGATTGTGACTTACTTTGCTAGTCTTAGCCTTCTTGAAGTGGTACCAGATGTAGCTTTATACTCCACAAACCTTTGTAACAACTGGTTATTTAAATCCCTATCACTTTGAACCAATTGGTCCATATCTTGTGACAATACCAAGGCTATCCACAAGACTTCCTGCCAGTGGATAATGTCCAGTTTTTCTGACTATTCTCTGTTAGCCAGAGATGGTTCCGTATGGAAAATATCAACCTATATAGCGTTGCTGCCATGCTACTTGTTTACAAAAATAAAGCGACTGAGAAGATGCAAAAGACCCAGTTTCCTTGGCCACAATCAATTTCTTAATTCCTTACTGTCATTTAGAACAGCAGTGTCCTCACTGACTTACACTGAAGTATTTTGGGGGATGGCAGTAGCCAGTTTGGTGAAATTGTTGAAATGATTAAATATCTGATAATATTGTGTTTAATCGTTTTGTCACAGGCCATTGATGCCAACACCATTAAGGAAGTCTGCACCAAATATATCTACAACAGGGCTCCTGCCATCGCAGCTGTTGGTACGTTGCACTTTTTAAACTTTCATTCCACGTGGAAAAACTAAACATGGCAACTTTCCTTGACAAAAATGCTTTGTCTATACAGCAGTTTTGATAATATGGTGATGTTTCAGGCATAAGGTGTAAATATTTAAAGTGATATACTTTAGTTTGATTAGTGATTATACAAAATGTATCAAGTCTTTCTGCCTAAACTACAAGCATCTAGAAATGTTTTTTTTCTTGCTGTAGGTCCAATAGAACAGCTACCAGATTACAACCAGATCCGCAGCGGGATGTTCTGGATGAGAAGCTGAGCAGCACCGCTGAGGAACTGTCAAGTGCACACAAACATATTTAAGTCTTGGGTCTGTTTCTTTTTTTTATTATAAAATAAAGGATAACACAATAACATTAAAATAACTCAGATTCTATCCTCCTTTGTAGTTTGTGTCATTTTTTATTCTTGGCTGCCACTTGTTCCTGAGCAGCTTTCTTGGCTTTGACCATCTCCACCAGTTCCTGTCAGACAAACAGAAATATTCCATTAGTAATACATTTTAAGACTAAAATTCAATGATAAGGATAGTGAGTACCGCCAGTTTGGATGACCATACCTTGTACCTCTTCATACAGTCCTTCTTGCTTCGTCCAGGAACAGCACCAGCAATCTTCTCCCAGCGCTCAGGTGTGCTCACAGGGAAGGTCTTCAGAGCTTGTTCCAGAAGTTTCTGCTCCTCTGTGGTCCAAGGGGCGGCGTTCACTTCATTTCCCGTGGCTGAAACATTACAAATCAACTAGTTTGTGACAACTGTTATGGTATTTGACCTAAATTACAGTGTTGAAGGTTGCACGTTTGTAGACTGAAATGTCTGCAATTTAAACCTTCATGCTGTATCTTAGGTTTTTTTCTTTCTCTAAAAAACAGCACTAGCTTAATATAGACCAAGAAAACAGAAGCAAAAATGTAGTGACAAAAGACTGAGTACAAGAAACGATGTACCAAAATCCAGCAAACTTTCATAATTTTCTTTAAATTTGTGATGAGAAATTCTAAAAAATGTCTCTACACTATACTATGTTTCATTTGAGCTCTTTTTGGCACTTTTTCCACATCATACTATACTATGACTTTTTTGGACTATTTCGACGACATACTATATATACTATGACATTTTTGGCATTTTTGACGTCATACTACACTATGACTTCATAATAAACTTCATAATGAACGCCATAGTACACTACGGCGTTCAAAATGACTCATAGTATATTATGGTTCAAGTCTGACTGCTTTCACAAAGATCAAGTAGGAAACATTTTGATAGGCCCATGATAGTTTAGTAAGCTGCTCAGCCTTTCCCTCCACCTCCACTCTTTAGAACCATTCCTAGAAAAATTTGAAAATTTAGAAAAACTTCATCTGTAAGTGTTTTCAGCTGTAGTTAAGCCTACTTACACAATTTCTTATGATAAAGCTAAATCGTTAAGAAAAACTAACATTCCACCAGGTCTGCACCCTGCAGTCCTATTCAAAGCCCTGATTCCTTACTGTGGAATAATCAGTGACCAAATTTTGCTTCACAACAACAAATGGGGAACTTGAAACATCTTAAGGCAAACAGCTTTCATAAATGAAGCACAGAACACAGGATAGAGTCACTGCTCTATCCTGCAGCTTCATTTGGCTCAGACACTGAGGAAAAGCATTTTTACAAGCAAGTTGCTGAACATTAGTAAAACTTGAATAGTGAATATTTAACAACACAAACGATCCATCCACCCATTTTCTTAAAAAAAAAACCTGTGGCCAATAAATAACCTTGTGGATCTACACAATGATGGCTTTGTTCTACAGTGAAATCCACTTACCATCGAACCTCTCCGAGGGCAAAGCGTTGTCTATGGAGGGCGGCACCGATGTGTGCTCCTTCTTGAACTTCTCATAGGCCTTTCTGTTGATCTCATCTTTCTGTATTGGATCTGAGGAGGATCACAACATCACCTGTTTATACTCTGATCTATTGTTTTATTAGTTTTTAATGACATTACCCAATATTAATATTATGTTGGGGAAAGGTTTTATCCTTTCCCCAACAAATCTTAAACAATGAAGCTGGTTCCTCATTGGGCAATGCAGTAAAGGGCTATTCCGCTATTTTGTGGCACCCAGACTTAAATAAGCTGAAATCTGGGGCGTAGGGGTTAGTGCGACCCACATTTGAGGCCTTGAGTCCTCAACGCGGCCGTCACGGGTTCGACTCCCGGACCCGACGATATTTGCCGCATGTCTTCCCCCCTCTATTTACCCCTTTCCTGTCAGCCTACTGTCATATAAGGGACACTAGAGCCCACAAAAGACCCCCTGGAGGGGACAAAAAAAAAAAGAGGCTGAAATCTACAATAATAAACACAGACTTGATTATTCCACACCAAATACTTCTATATTTTAATCACAATTTGTCATCAATGACTGTTTATCATCTAAATCTACGTCCAGCTTTAGAACCTGAAATTTAAAAAAAAAAGTACAATTGTCAATTTTTCAAAGTTTTTAATTCATTAGAAAATCAAAACTCTAAATGAGTTGCACAAAAGTGATGTTATCATCTAAATATAAAATGTATTTAAAAAGTTTTTCAGAAATTTCATATTTAAGAAGACTACGCTTTTGCCAAAGTAAGAATTTTTCCACACCTAGAATTGGGAAACTCTAAAATGCAAATGCTTTCCCATAATATTCATTATATTATTTCCTATAATATAATAAATAGTATTAAAGGCTGCCTTTTATTAAAGTCCATGTTTCATAAGTTCCCAAATAAAGAAATGACAGCATCTGCATTTAAAAAAATAGCTCAGAAACAGAAAACTTCAAAAAATATATTTTTTATTATAAATTCTTTGTATTTGTTTCCATTGAGATGACAGAGTAACATGACCTTTGTTTTGCTTCTCTTACCGAGCTTCTGAAGATTCTTGGCTTTGTTAATGACGTCTTTGGCTGTCCTCTTCATCCCACTGGTGGAGTGCAGGTTCATGTAGTTAGCAATAACTTCCCACCTGGAAGATAAAACATTAAATATTGAAACACAAGAAAAGTGATGATGATGAGCTCACAGCATTTCTTCAAATCAGAAACACCAGTTTCAAATTTCTTCAGATCAAAACCACAACTTTCTATAGATGTTTCCCGATGGAGCGTCGTTTACAAAAACCCAGTAACACACGTTGCCTACCTGGCGTTGGTTCCAGCAGGGAACAGGTTAACCGCTTTGATGAGCAGCTGGAGGTCTTCCTCGTTCCAGCCCTTCCCCCCGCCAGCCCCCCCGCTGGCCTGCTCGGCGCTCCGGGCCGCCTGCCGGGCCTGAACCTCAGCATCCTTCTCCTTCTGCAGCTGGGCGTTCACTTCCTCTACCTTATGGAACACCCGCACACAAAAAGAAATGTGTCAAATAGTTGAATGAGGTGGAATCGACTGAGCTCTTCAGACACAGTGAAGACGTTTTTACCTGCTTCTCCACTGCTGCCTTGCTGTCCTCCTTTGAAGCCGAGGCCAGGATCTCATTCAGGCTCTGCAGACTGAAACAAAAACACCATGAAGCTCCAGTTTGGGACACATTTACCTATTTGTACATTTAGGAAGAGAAAAAAAAACTTCTCTTTGTCCTCATTCTAGCTGAAGATCAACTGAGTAGAAGTGAAATGTGAACAGAAGCTGCAGTTGAGTGATAGTAAACTGAACCTCGTCAGCTCCAGACGGTCACAGAGTTTCTCCACCTCCTCCATCATTTTCACGCTGTCAGCTTCACTGTCAGCAAAGTAATTCCAGTTCTGCAGGTGGAGAAAACACGAATCATAAAAAAATAATTAAATGGTTTCGATCAGTCAAAAACAAACTCCCAGGATGCTCCTTGGTTCACCTTGCATGTGGTCCTGAGTTTCTGCCTCTCCTTCTTGATGGCTTTCTTCTGGATCTCTTTCTCCTTCTTGGCCTGCAGGGCAGCTTGTCGCGTCTCCTCTTCCTCCTTCTCCTTCACCAGACGAGCCGCCTCTAGCTCCGCCTGCCGAACCTGGAACAAATAAAATGAATTAAAATTAAAAAATAAAATATTTAAAAAAAAACCTGAATGTGTAACAAGTTTGTGACCTAAAAATAAGGATGGGAATTGATAAGAATTTTGAGATACCAATTTTGTAATCGCCATCACTTACTGATTCGATTCTTAGTTAGGAAAAGACCTCGTTCCAAAAATGCACCACATTCGATTCAAACTGGCTGGAAGAATAAAAATCTCTGCCAAATCAACATTTTGATGTGAAACGCAACAGTTTGCACATAAACGGTTTATGTGCAGACAAATGTGAATTTTGACTTTTTAGGACTCAAGGTGTGTCCAGCTGTGGAAAGCACCAGCTCAGGTGATTTGATTTAATTAATTTATTTATTTTTCTCCTCTGTCATTTTATTCCCGACAGCCTCAATGAAAGAGGCTAAAAGACTGCGAGAGTACAAGTTCACAAATTAAACATTCTACATGTTAATTCTCCACAAACGGATGTTTTAAAGCTGTTATGTTAATGATTTGTTGCTATCAGCTAATGAAAACATGGCACTTAAGATTAGAATAATAATAAAAATACATTCTTAATGCAGAAATGTGGGTCTGATGAAAATGTTTAAATTATATTTTCAAAAGATGCTTTTATTGTGAGAATTGAGCTTCATCTGAACCCATACGATTATTTATTGAATACGACAGTATATGTTAATAAGTGATGGAGATTATTCATTTAGTGCGGCGCTAATATTAATACAATAAAGAGTTTAATGTTACCTGATACATTTATGGCAGTAGACGCCGTAGAAGCTCCCCTCGAAAGTGACCGCCGTCGCTAAGCAACGTATCAAACACTTTCCTACAAATCAGTTGCATGCGTGTGGTCAACTGTCTGAGGATGATTATGGTATTTCATCCTTTCATTGTGATTAAAGCTTTTCACATGCTAACCTGATTTGTCTTAGTTATTAAAGCAGTGGAAATACACCGCTAACGAAACTATTAATTTAGCTTTACTGTGTTTTGTGCCAAGAATCAAGTGATCATTTATGAACTAGCATGTTCGAGGGGAATGAAGTTTCAGTATCACACCTGTAATCTGAAAACAGCTTTAAATTTAACGACATTTAAAGTTGAGTATGACAATAGAGATGATGGTGATAGGTTCATTTGAAATTCCAGTTCCAATATAAATCTGTCCTAACAGGTCAAAGGGTGAATTATCAGCCCACAATTCAGCAAACATTTAAGAAGCCAGTTGCTATGTATTCATGTCAAAGCACGCTACGGAAAATGCAAAATAACACATTTACACACTTAATACCATGGTACAGCGAAACTGTGAAACTTTGCCTAAGATGATCATAAAGTCCTGATTTCATATTAGTCCATGGCTAACACAGGCAGATTAGTGGCAGTATCTCCAGAAGTGTTAGCCTGTAGGTTTTTACATATTTTCTTAAGTTTGATCTCTTTTGAGGCTCAAATTTGCTATTTTATTTATGTAAATTTACATTTAATATTCTAGAATACCTCAAACTGCAACCAAAACTGATGTATCACCTGAACCACTGTTCTAAAACAAATGCCATACCTACATGTTTTTAAAAGTGTTTTGCTCTTCATCAGAAGTAATATGCTGCAAATTTCTTTGTTTTTGATTGTTGTAAGGTCTGTAAAACCAACTGTATAAACTTTACTGCTTCCAAAACAATTTAGATAAAAGCAGGAATCTTTGATTTAATACATTCTTTCCTAAATACAAAAACTGAGCACAGCGAGCAGCTTTCACTTACTCTCTCCTTCTCCTCCTGCTCTTTCTTCTTGGCTTCAGCCTTCGCTTTCTTCTCCCCCTCTTTCCTGGCTTTTTCTTCTTCTTTGAATTTCTTTATTCTAGGGTCACAGCTGTAGGCAGTATCTGCAGCGAAACGACGCCATTTATTCGGACCCTACTTGCGCTTGTGAATCAAGGTTTGCGGTGTATGTGTGGCGGTGGAGAGGCTGTACCAACTAGCGTGCGTATTCTGTTCATCTCCTCCTTTTTCCTCTGAGCTCTGGAAGCTCGGTTCTGCTTCTCGATCCATCTCCTTTCGTCTCGACTGAGGACGGGAACAATTCTCATGTTAAAACACGGGACTTCATGGGTTCTGAAGTCCAGCTTGTGAATTTCAACTAGAACCTAACCAGACGTTGGGATTTTGTAATCAGCTTACCATTCAGCTTTCTCCTTTTCCTCTTCGTCTAAGTAAGAGAATTCCCTCCAGGAGTCAAAGTTATACCTGGAGAAAGTAGAAATAATTTATAAGGCTATCCACACACCAGACCTCATGGGACAAAAAGACAAAAAAAAAAAAAAAAACTTCTCCGCCTACCAAAAGGAGTAAAAATTGTCTACTTCTTCAAAAGACGAGTCCATGGTTCCTAGAGAGGGCCCGTGCTTTTTGGAAGACCACCTGGCATTTCGCTCGAAAACGGGAGCAAACACCTCAAAAAAGTTCTCTTTGCCCTCACTTTTGGACGGCACGTTATTGTCGAAGGTCGGATCTACGCTGTCGAAGGCTCTTCTCTTCACCGGGTCCGACAGGATTTCGATAGCTAAGGCGCAAAATGGAAAAGGGCTGGGATCAGGATACGCCATCGGGATTCTGATGGCTTTAATTTGCGGAAGAGTTGGGCACCTTTAGTTATACAGGTGAAGTAGTCATTGTCTCCTTCGACGATCTGTTCTCCTGCCGCTTTCCTTTTGTCAGGATGGTGCTTCAACACAATTGATTTGTCTGCAGAGAAACGGCGGCGGTTATCAGACGCCATCTTCACACGCATTCAGATAAATGAGCCGTGACATTAGAGGAGTACTTACGGGCCGCTTTAATCTGTTTCTGCGTGGCTTTATACCGCAAGTGTGGCAGACCGAGGACAGCGTAGTGATCTTGATTCTGCCAAATCAGATAAACAGGGTTCATATTGGCCATACAGACCCACTCTTGTAATTAAAAGACACACACAGGCTCCTCTGGTGTAAAACACACACAATTAGATTATAGGATTTCCTTATATGATGATGATGCAACTCTCTTTCTGTAAATCTTCCTAATTTGATCAGATGGAATCATTTGCACAGTTCTCAGGCTACAATTAGAAATGGGCCAATCAAACGGACCAGAGATTAGAATGGGACAATTTATCATTGATTAGCACCAATTTGTGATTGGCAGGACAAATGCGAAAAAAATAAATAAAATAATTTTTTCCTCCTACGTAATAAATGTATTAGAACAAAGTTTTTGAAACTCTTGTATCTTTTTCATAAAAAAGAAGATGATTAAGGGAATATGCTTTGATGCATAAATAGGGAAAATTCCTTAATTTTTGTGGGATTAAAATCTTCTACCTCTATTTGACAATGTTAAACACATTCCTTCATTTTGATAAGTCTTGAATTGAAAATATTATGCCAGACTTTAGAGACCAGAATTCTGTGTTTGCTAATGAAAAACCAATCAGTGCATCCTTATCTTTAACATTGGCAATAAAAAGTCATCAATATTATTTTTTAAATAAAGATTATATCTTGGACCCATTTTATTAGTGTAAATTAAATAATCATTCATCTTGGTATCAATATACAGGTTAAGGTTAACAATAAAAAATATGACACATTAGTCAATTAAGTTCAAGAAATTCTGACGTGTCACCATCAATAACGAACATGATTCTAAGAAATAAAAAATATCTAGCCTAAATGTCTATGCCTTTTTCAGCCACTTCCTAATACACTGACAAATTGAGTCTTAAAAAAAAAACTCCTTCATTTAACAATATTATTATGATAACATTATTATCGTTTATCATAATAATTTCAGAGACAACATATCAGGCAATAGAAGAAATATGGATGCCTTTCATACACCAGCTGTTCGGTTTTAAATGTTTTGTAAAATTTTGTTGTTCTTCTTTTTGTTCAAAATAAAATCAATAAAATCCATTACAGATTGTAAAAAAAAAAAATTATAGAAGTGGGAAAATAAGCTTTATGTTTAAAAGTTGGACAGGAAATAAATGTCTAAGTGGTTTCCTCAACTCTAACACTGCGGGGGCGGCGGCGGCGGCCCTCCACTTCCTGTCCGGTACCTTCCAGTCTTTAGGATCCAGTGTTCGGAGCATCGGGTGCTCCTCCAGCTGTAACTCCTCATCCTCCGACTCTTCTGAGGACTCCTCTTCTTCCTCCAGCTCTTGGAAGGAGGCCGACACATTTCTGCTTCTCCTCCTGATGTAGGCCTCAAACCACCGACCCACCGGCTCCACCAGAACCTGCACAGAAGCTGTGGGTTTTCATAGAAGCAGTGAGGAAAACTGATTGGCTTTAAATGCACAGAAAAAAAAGAGTAAAGTTCTCACTGGCTGGAAATGGACTGGTTTGTATGAATATTATTACTTACAATATAAAGATTACAGCATTTTTTTTTTCTGCTGCAGTTTCACATCAGTGTAAATACCAAGAACGCCTGCCACAAGTACTATGCATGATAAATTAAAATGAGTGCGATAATTTCCATTCGGACAACAGTTATTATGGAATATTGTTTAAAACCCACAATTTTGAGAAATGCTGCAAACGTTTGACACCTTGTACAAAGTAGTCAGTTTGCACTACCTGCCACTTTTGCCCGTTTTCCCCGTCTAAGCTGAATAATTGTTTATTTTAAAATGCAATTTTGGTTACAGAGTCTTCATAATCAGTCTTAATTTTTGTTGTTTTGGTTGTTTATTTTGAATATTTGAAATGTTTTCCAGTTTCAGTGTTAAATGTTCTTTAAAAATTACAAGTTTTTTTTATTTTTGATTGGTCATACTTGCATTAATGAGACCTATTATAATAACATTTGAAAAAGTCTCAAATATTATCGTTTATCTCAATAATTTTAGGGACAATTTATCATCTAGCAAAATTTATTACAGTGACAGGCCTAATACCAAGTGAAAAGACTTTTACAGTCACCCTAAAACAATTATTAGCAAGCTGCCTTTATACTGTAATGTTTATCTTAATTCTGAATTGAAAATATAGTTCAGAATATGGAGGCAATATTATGATTTCTAGTCGTTAGTTGGGCAAGTATTAAATGAGTGTAAAAGGAACATTTACATGGCCAACTGAAGGCATCAGGACATAATATTGGAAATAAAATAGAATTTACATGAAGTATTTTCAAACTTAGCGAGATTTTAATTTATTTTCCAATGATATTTGAATGTTCCCTAGCTTCAATCCCTTGGTGCCTCGAGGGAAAACATTTCTTTATCTACGCGTTTCTGCAGGACTAAAGGAATTAACCGGAAAGTAGTGGGTGTAACATGATGTCTGCTGGTTTGGTTTGAACATTCCCTGATTTTTCTTTATTGCTTTTAGTAAGTTTCACTTTCAGACAACACCTCAGACCACTGCAGACCGCCGACAAGGAAAATATGCAAGACTTTTTTTCCTTCCTTTTTCTAGCTTGCAGAGCAATGTGCTAGCCTGAGTGAGTTAAGAAAACTGCTCCAATTAACTAGTGGAGCAAACGTCCCAGTCAGAGGATAGCCAGTGGGAAATATTATGCAACACGGGAAAAACGGTTTAACCACAAGCTAACCAGAAAGCCTCAAAATTACAGCCTTAAAACATTTACTCAGTTTAATTCCCGCGGTATATTTAGAAACAAGTTAGGCAGTAATGAGTAACAGGAGTAGCTTGAACTTGGCTAGCTGTTTTAATGTGGCCTGTGTGTCGCTGCTTACCGGCGGCAGCTTTAAACACCGTCGTCTCCTCGTCGTCCCTCGCCTCTAGCAGCATCCTGGAACAATGGCGGCGGCAGCGCACCTTCACGAGACGAAACACTGAAAGGAGAGAGCGCTGAGGTCTGTGGCCCGCTCACTGCCGCTCCACATGGGCCTCCTGGTGCAGGTGCTGCCAGTCCGAGAACAAGCCGCGACGCCTCGCCACGAAATCACTCCGTGTTCGCAAAACAGTCTTACACTATCAGTTCCGCTGTTGGTTATTGTAGTAAATTATTTTCTATATTAATACTATTATGCGGAATTAATCACATTTATTAGGTATACACATAAATATATATTTTTTGTGATATTTTTTTATGGTGATAATGTTACTAAATCGGTTATTGAATATTCAGAGTGTCTCCAATATAAGTCCGACTTGTACTTCCGGTGGGTAGCGGAACTTAAAAGCTGCTGTGTAATTGTAGAGTTTAGCTGCAGGAGGATTTCCATTTTTCTCTGACAAAAACACTTTATTTCTATATTAAATATGCCGGACTACTTGGGAGACGATCAAAGGAAGATTAAGGAAGAGGAAAAGGAAGACGCCCCCATCAGAGGTTTTTAATTTATATATATGTACATGTTTTTAAAATAAACAAGGAAGCGTCGGGCATAGCTGGGTTAGCCAGCATTAGCTTGGCTAGTTAACAAACAACACATTCCAGGCCTCCGCTAAGATTATCGTTTTCCTCATGTTGTCCTTTTAACACATTTTTCCGATTAAAGAAAAGAGTTGCATTTGAAACGTATTCTGTTCCCTGTTGTCACCAAAGCAACCCGGCTAGCTGCCGAGGTCAGAATGCAAATTCATTCATGTTTTCCATTTACCACCACAGCTCTGGATGAAGGCGACATTGCTTTGCTCAAAACATATGTAAGTATCAACAACCCGACATTTTGGTTGTTAATAACATTTGGAGGCAATTTGGGATCGATTCCATCTGGTCTTGACTGTGTTTGTGTGTCTAGGGCCAAAGCACATACTCCAGACAGATCAAACAGGTGGAAGATGACATTCAGCAGCTCCTGAAAAAAATAAACGAGCTGACAGGTACGTGATGGCACTGGCATGGCATGTGGAAAATAATAAATATTTACAGATATTGTATGTATTTATCTGCCGTTTCGACACTATTGAGGAAAAACAAAATGAGTAGAAACAAATGGCAACAAGACAAAACCAATATCAGTTCTTAATATTTCCCCGGTTTCATTTACCGGGCCTATACTGATGTGTAAAAAAAAAAAAAATGACGAGCATCGTCTAATACGGATATCGGCGACAATATCGTGTATTGCCACGCGTATTACACTTTTCAAAATTCCTCTTAGAACTCTAATACAGTGCAGGAAGAGAACTTGTATAAATCCACAGGTGTTGGGTATGAGTGGTATCATAATGTTTTGGGGTTTTTTTTGTAATTCTTTTTTGACAGGCATTAAAGAGTCAGACACAGGCCTGGCTCCTCCAGCGCTCTGGGATCTGGCTGCTGACAAACAGACTCTTCAGAGTGAACAGCCACTGCAGGTTGCAAGGTAAGTTAGCAGTGCCTTAGTTTTTAATATTGTAATTTAAAGTCTTTTTTTTTTTTTCAGCGTGATGAAATAATTATCATGTATGTAGTTCAGCTCTGTGTTACCATGTTAAAGCATCAGACCTGACAATTTCCTTCAAATACCATTTATAAATGTCCATCCATGTTACCAAAGGCTGTTTCTGTTATTATTAAAGGCATAAACTTCAGTTTGAATGTTTTTCATTTGTTATGAAACATACAGACTACAAAAATGACACCAACAGTTATTTCTACTGTATCACTCAGAACTTTATGGCTGATCCTGTCTATTCAGTTTGGTTGATTTTGAGTTCCTTTGATGAACCTTAATAAAAAATATTTCTAGCTTTCATGCTGTGACTAGTCTTTAATAATTTATAGTGGGTGTGTGTGGGGGTGCGTGAAAGAATAGTCACTGTAAAACAAGGTTTTCTTGTTATTTTAAAGCAAATATGTTTTAAATGTACTTTTGCATCTTACATTAGTAACTATCTGTAAAAATCAGTGTCTGATTTCACTTCGTAATAATCCCAGATAACTCAGTCTTTGTCAATTTGTTGCAACTTCCACACTAAAGAGTGTTGTTGCAAGTGTGCAAGAAATAAATCAAATAAATCAAGAAATAAAGTGTCCCGATGATTTCGCTGTTTTCACTTTTCTTCAAATAGATGCACGAAGATCATCAACGCAGACTCCGAGGATCCCAAATACATCATCAACGTGAAACAGTTTGCCAAGTTCGTGGTGGACCTGAGTGACCAGGTGGCTCCAACCGACATCGAGGAGGGCATGAGAGTCGGGTGAGGATCCGCCTGGACGCCTCAAAGTGTCACTGGTCACCAAAAACGAGGGAATTTCTTTTGGAACGCGCCTGCTAAAATTCTCCATCCCTCCTTTTCCTTTAGGGTCGACAGGAACAAATATCAGATCCACATTCCTCTGCCTCCAAAAATCGACCCCACTGTCACCATGATGCAGGTGTAGAACTCTCACAAATTATTTTATGAGGAAAAACATCTAATAAAAACATTTCAGTTTGTTGTGATGTGATTCTGATGACTCTGTCTGCTGCTGCAGGTGGAGGAGAAGCCTGATGTGACTTACAGCGATGTGGGGGGATGTAAAGAGCAGATCGAGAAGCTGAGAGAAGTGGTTGAAACGCCACTGCTCCATGTAAGCATTGATAACTACATTTATTAACCACTTCCTTTTCAGTTATTATGTTGCCAGAGACCTGATCAGAAATTAAAAACCAAGCACACCCAATATTCTGGAATGAGTGAGTTATTGTCTGTTAACAAATGTTCAAGTTAGACATTTTGTTAAACTGGAAACAATTAAGATTTCTTCACATCAAGAGAAAAGTTATAATAATTTTAAAAAAGAAGAAAAAAAGCTGGATTACATTCTTAATTATTTGGCTAAACCTGCAAATAATTTCGCAATAAATGTGTGGCTCAATTACTTGGCAACAGTTTGAACTACAAATCTTTCAAATTTCAAAAGCTGTTTTTGCGATTCTTGGATCACATAAATCCACACATAGTCAACAGATGCCCTAATTTTTTCAAGCTAATGCATAATTATGAGTTAAACACGTTGCTTTTAGGTTACTGCTAACTCCCACCTGCAGGTGGCAGCATTTCTTTCTTCAGATACACTGCTACCTCAGTTTTACTGATGTTAAGTTAGTCTAGGTTAGGTTAGGTTAAACTTTATTAATCCCAAAGGGAAATTGAGGTTGTCAGTTGCTCACACATTAATTCACATCCACACAGCGTTTCAGGTCATACAACTGGAAAAGTCTCATAGTAAATTTCAAATTAACTACAATGTTATTGTTTTAGACCACAATGTTGGTCTACTTTGTGTCTGTAGATGAACCACAGGGACATTTTTTATTTTATTTTTAGGCTCAACATTGAGAAATTAAGTCACATTTGCGACCAAATTGGCCGCAGCCCTGTACTTAGGTTTTAAAGTTGTCTTCCTAAACCGAGCGAGCCGTATATTTAAGATGTTGGGTTTCGGTTTTCTTCAGCACGTTTTTGATAACTTTTCTTGTCCTCTTTCTCATCAGCCTGAGAGGTTTGTCAACCTGGGAATCGAGCCTCCTAAAGGCGTGCTGCTGTTCGGGCCCCCCGGCACCGGGAAGACCCTGTGTGCTCGTGCCGTCGCCAACCGCACCGATGCCTGTTTCATCAGAGTCATCGGCTCTGAGCTGGTCCAGAAGTACGTCGGAGAGGTGAGCTCACTGGTCCGAAGCTTAAACCGCCCGTGTAGGCGCCGTTCTCGGTGAAGTTTTATCGTGTTTGTTTGCCGACAGGGAGCCAGGATGGTGCGAGAGCTGTTTGAAATGGCCAGGACCAAGAAGGCCTGTCTGATCTTCTTTGATGAAATTGATGCCATTGGAGGTGAGGTGGAGTCACATTGTTGTTCCAGTTGATCCCTAGCATAAGTGATCTTTAATCTTGGACCATTCAGGTTAAAATGAGTTGTAGTCCTGGAGGTTCTGGTGAATTACCCAGTTTTTTTTTTTTTTTTTGTATAAACAACCAGGTGCTCGTTTTGACGATGGCGCTGGCGGCGACAATGAGGTCCAGAGGACCATGCTGGAGCTCATCAACCAGTTGGACGGCTTCGACCCCAGAGGAAACATCAAAGTTCTGATGGCCACGAACAGACCGGACACGCTGGATCCGGCCCTGATGAGGCCTGGACGTCTGGACAGGAAGATAGAGTTCAGCCTGCCTGACCTGGAGGTGACGGCCTATGAGTTTATTTTCTGAAGCTGTCAGGCTGATTTCAGTTGCTCTTCCTCTCATAGAAACTAATCTTCTTTCTGTGTTTCAGGGTCGCACCCACATATTTAAGATCCACGCCCGCTCTATGAGCGTGGAGAGAGACATTCGCTTTGAGCTCTTGGCTCGCCTCTGTCCTAACAGCACCGGTAAGGCTAGCGGCACAGTTAGAACTTTTCACCATATTTTCCCTTTTACACCTCCTCTTTTATTAACTTAAAGGGGAGTATTATCAATTTATTGAGCTGTCATGTTATAATTTTACATACTTTCTTTGTGTGTTGGAAAGAGTAGTGGCTTTTTAAAGCTATAGAGGTCCAATTTCAAGATGTTAAATTGCAAAGTCAAAATTCTTTTAAGTCATATTTTGTATATACAGCATTTTTATAACTGTCGGTAACATAGTTACTTGATTGTGCTATAAAATGGCACTACGTGCCTGGGAAATAAATAACACTGTCCTTTTAATACCAACTAAATTTAACACCAACACAGAATCACTGTGTCATGATGACTGCGGTCAGTTAAATGTAGTGTCAGTCAGTGGCCAGTAGGAGGCAATCTAATGACATGTTTCTGTTAACCGAGAACCACCTCATAAAAACTTAACTGAATTTAATCGTTTTTAGAAAACTTTCTATTTGTTCTTTATATTGTAGTATTAATTTGGACTTTGCTACTTCATCCTTGTCAAATGCTAAACTAATCAAATACAGGAATGGTGTAGCTCATGCAGCTGCAACATTGCAAACCGGTCATACTGTCATTTTCTTGGAGAGGTAGTTTTTCTTTTGCAAATAGTTTTACACCGTGTTCCAAATTATTATGCAAATTGGATTTAAGTGTCATAAAGATTACATTTTTTGTTGTGCTATTAAATGTATAGATGGTATTGTGTGTCAGGGCTCTTTGAATCACTATAATTAATTTCAGAGAGCTGGTTGATTAGTTTGTCTGGTGA